>CAKALG010025947.1:0-11971 GCA_916700815.1 Helicolenus hilgendorfi | reverse complement strand
CAGGCGGAGGCGGCTGCATGTTGCTGGCAGAGGCGGCAGCTGTAGGTTGAGGCAGCACCTATGTGGAAACCAAAGAGTTGAAGGAGTTACATAGTGTGACTCTTAAGCTCTTTAGTAGCTGCATTGACAGCAGGAAATCAGGAAACACTGCCAACCGCACACACAACACCACTTGATATGGCAAACTTCACCTGAGTGGTGGGATGATCTGTGACCCTGTGCCTTTGTTTTAGAGTAGGCTAAGAGCATCAGACATCAACACTTTTGTCATTTTTCCAATTTTGGAGGCCTAACTTAGTTAATAAATATTTAATTTTATCCACCTCTCAACCACATTGCAACACATGTGTAAACAACCCGTGACTCCACTTGGAATGGGCGTCTGGACTTAAACGCACTAGTTTTAGCTTGCGGCAGACACAATCAGTTTCAAGCTACGATCAGTGCAATACGCAAAGACACAGATTGAGGATCTTTGTGGACGAGGCGAGCCATGATGAAGTTTATTCATGCTGCTGTGGTTGTGCTCAGTCTTCTGTCCGTTGGACAGTCAGCTCCTGTGATTGACTGTGAGCGTCTGGTCCAACCTCTGGAGTTCACGGGAAGAGAGCAGGTAAGACACTTGTCTCTCACAATCTCACTTTGGATCCTTTTTTTTGTTTTAATTTTTCAAAAAGATTACACAACCATTTGTTGTCTCATGCAACTGAGGGAGACCCCGTTTGTTTCAGCTGCTGGGCAACTGGACGTTCATAGCAGAAGCCACAAACATCCCGGCATCCCAATTGCTGACGAAGATGTTAGTGGACAGCGCGAGGAGTAAAATCACTGCTGCTGCTAACGAAAGTGATGTCATCATTAATCGTCAGACTTTAAAAATGTAATTTCAAGCCTAAATTTAATCTTTTAGTCTCGTGTGTGTCCAGTGATGTTCTTTCCAAATTTAAAAAACATTTCAGTGTGTAATTTCACTTTTTAAAATGTCTACTTATGAAAGGCTTGGCAGCTGCTTCACTGTCACTAGTAAGATGACCTTTGTGAACGGCACTCTCTCTGTGGGTGAGTATTATTGATGAAACACGCTGTACAAACAGTCTGACTGACCCTGTACCTTCACAAACAAACATTGCAAAAGCACTTTGTGTACATGTTGATGTGTGTTGTGTCCCCAGATAAACCTGCCATTGGTTCTGGGGTCCTACTGAATACCGGCTGTCCTGACTGCATTGTTTCCTACTCAAATTTCACCATTGGAGGACGATCATTGCGTGGTATCCAGCTCATGAGTAAGAATTCACAATATGTTCACAATGACGCTGAAATGGATTTGCATATCTGAGAGCTTACACACTGTATTAAACGTCAGACTGGGGGTGGACAATATGGTTAAAACCTCCTTAATTCTATATCACAGTATCAATATGTATTGTGACTAGGGCTGTCAAAGTTAACGCACATTCGTTTTAACGCAACTGATTTCTTTAACGCATTAACGCAATCGAACTATTGGAGGTTGTAGCGGGCTCAGCTAGATTTAAAACTAGTGTGAAGATTCTGGCATCATATGAAACTAGAAAACCTAAGAAATCCATTAGTACTAGCTATGTCATCCTGGCTTGTCGGGAAGGAGGTTAAATAACGCACCAAACGCTCCTTCTTGTTCTGTCTCGTAGGCCGCAGAGATAAGGTGACTGCTGCTGAGCTGCAAGAGTTTACCAAGCAGGTAGAGTGTGTGAACTTACCAGCACCTGCTATCATGGACCCAGAAAAAGGTATGAACTTTCACACGTATACTCTGGCTACAAGGCCAAAAAGCCACGGCTAGGTTGTTTTCCAACACTAAATCCCCCGAGGTTGTGAATACGCTGAGTTTATCATAATGAAATGTTTAATGCTTAAAGTGTTTAACAAATATGTGAATACAGAATGTACCTGCACTTTTAATATTCAGAAGAAACTGTGCCTTCATTTGTACAGCAGCTGCAACAATATGTATGCACATATACACATACACATATATCACATAATACAGTATAGTCAGTAGTCAAATGCATATGTGGGATAATCACACACAAGTCACTTATCACCGCTTAAACCTCTATTCTTGGTCTCTGCTTTTATTCTGTTCAGTACCATGGTTGATAAGGTTGCACATTCATGAAATCAGCTCTACCCTGGTCTAAATTAAATGAATTCACAATTGTCTACCTCACAGGTTTTTGCTCGGATGAATCTCCCTCCCAAGAAACAGAGGTCATTGATCTGACCAAATTCATGAAAGACAATGTCTCTGAGATCCACAGCTTCTTTACCAGTATTATGAACGCTGAAGGTGGATTGCAGAAATTGATCAAAATGATCTCCAGCGCCATAGCTGGATTAAAACAAAAATAAACATAGTCAATAATGTCCTGCCATGCTTACATGATAAAGAGGCCATGTCTGAGAATTCTGCCAATAAAATGATGATACTAAATGAATATGAAGTGTTGTTCTTCTGCCTTTTATACTTGTTTTAGAGGATCTATCTTTAAACCATTTAATTTTTCAGTATTTTAATTGACATGTACAATTTTCTTATCCTTTTTATAGAGTGCTCCAGGGATGACATATTATATATACCAAATATATACCAATATATACCAATATATTATACCAGCAGCCAGGAAGTTCGCATCGCCCTGGTTCCCTCGACAAAGAGCCAATGGGATTTTTTTATTGGGTTTTGGATTATTGCAGAAAATAAACATGTTTATGATACTTACATGTTTTGTTCAGCAAGATAATCTCCACAAATGAACACTACTTCTATAATTTTTGAAGTGTGAGTGCAATCGCCAGAACTACAAAGCTGTTGTTGGGCTATAAACGAACTACACCACGGTCGCATGAACGCGAGTATAAACAACGAGGCTGTAAAGGCGGATGAGTTGGCATGATGACGATTATAGGTCCAACTCATTTTCTTATAAATGGACAGATGTCCAAGCTTTAAAAAAAATGACTGAGAAGATTACCAATAATGTAGTTAGACCAGACAATCTCATCAAAATGGGAGACACTTTTCACAATTTCTCAACTTGGGAACAAGCTACAAATCACATGATTCACTCTGCACATGCTCGGTTTAGTCCTCATTCCTCATGTGAAGAAGTAGCACCATGTGCCACACACAGACAAGTTTATAAAGAAATTTTGAGGTAAGAAAGCAATTTGTTTTTATTTAATTTATTTTTGTGATAGCACTGCCTGCGTTGTAGTTAAATTCGCCAAACTTAAATCACGTTTGTGTTTATCTGTTCTTCACGCAAGTTGTTAATGTTTTAGCTGTTGGCTGTAAGGTCAGCTAGTTCATAGCTAAAAGAATCTGGGTTAGTTGTAACAACATGTGAGAAAATGTTACAACCTACCCCAAGCAAAATTGTATTTATATGTTTTCTTTGAATTTCAGTATGCCTTGGTCTTGGACAAGAAGGAGTGACAAGGGGGTGACTAACTTGGTACCACACACACACAATGCTCAATTGTTGAATCCGGTGCGCGTTTGCACATTTTGTTCAGTTTTATTATTATGTTCAAATGTTAGTGTAAGACCTTTACTCTGTGGGCCAATGAAGACCGCACTTCAGGAGTGCCATATGTCTGTCACCACCAGTGGGCAACCTCCAAGTCTGAAAAGTGCAGCTATAGCTGAAGTGCCTAAAACCTGCATTATTTCCAACAGCCAGCAGGGGCCGACTCCTCTGGTTGCAAAAAGAAGTCTGATTGTATAGAAGTCTATGAGAAAATGACCCTACTTCTCATTTGATTTATTATTTCAGCAAAACATATTAAACATGAGTGTATGGTCTCAATCGCTAGTTTCAAGTCTTCTTCAATACAGCATGATGTTCATTTAGTAAATTATGGTCCCATTTAGAGTCAAATAGACCATAAAGCAGGGTATGCTTTAGGGCGTGGCTACCTTGTGATTGACAGGTTGCTACCACGGCGTTATGAGGTCTGGGAGTTGTCCGTGTTTTCATTTTACAACTTTAACAGTGTGTTCTCAGTTTTTGAAAGTTAATTGTAACATTTTGGTCGCCAAAAAATGTCTTACTTTGTGTAAACAATATTAAATTCACAGCTTAGTGATCCATAGGCTTTATAGGCTACTCAGTAACTTTTCCAGTGTTTTCAAAACTTAAATAATGAACACCTTCTTTCTTGTACTGACTCTTTAACAGTTAACAGAAAAAGCAAAGGCAACAAAACATCTTTGTATAACACAGTTCTCTGTTTACGAGTTAGCAACTCAATTGAAACATTTCCATGCTATTATTAACAGTACACCTGCCGTATCTTCCCTTTTAAAAAATATTTCACTGTCCACTTCACAAATCCAGCCTGTTCGCTGCTTTACTCACTCTGCCAGAGCGAGTCCCTTTGTGTCTCTGTAGCTCGGACCACTTCACTGTTCCTATTCTCTTCTGGAGTGACCCAGTCAGGACCCTTGTCGACGACCTTTGTCAGTACGAGCCAAGTATACTTAGACTTTTCTGTATACTTGTCAGTATGAGCCAAGTATACTTATATATACTTTCGTTAAGTATATCTCTGATAAGTACATAAAAAGTAAACAGAAAGTATACTCTTATTTTAAGTTTAAAAGAAGTATACTAATAGCACACTTTTTGGTAAGGGCTGTTTCTGTTTGAACTTGCTCTCAGCTTTGTTCAGTTTGAGACCTTCAGCTTCAAGGAACCTCAGTGCCTCTGCTAGGCGCTGGTTGTGGATTGTCTGTATTAGTATATCATCCATGTAGACCTCTGTACCTTCAAGTCCTGTCAAGGTTTCACTTGTTATCCCAAATGGGAAGGCGTTCCTCCCAAATGGGGTTATAAAAGTCGTGAGTCTCCTGCTGTCCTCATGCAGGGGGATCTGGTAGAACCTGCTAGCTGCAAGCCGTGGCATTATTTCCGCCATAGTGGGCAGTACGTACTTTTCCCGCTTCACCGCTCGGTTCAGCCTCCTGAGGTCTGTGCAGTAAAAACAAACCTCCCTCTTGTTGGGTTTTAGCACCGGCACCACGGCGGCACACCATTCTGTTGGCCGAGTGACCTCCATCAAAGATGCCCTCATTTTCCATGCGCTGCAGTTCTTTCTTAACCAGTGGAACAAGTGGAACAAGGTGTCCGTCTGGCTGTTTGCACGGCGTATGGCTGGGCGTCCTCTTGTGGGATTATTCTCACCGGCTCTGCCAGACCACTTGATCCAAAAATGCCACTGACCTCATCCACCCGCTTCACTAGACCCATCTCCACAGCTTCAGGGCGGCCTAGTAGGTAGTTTCCTTTCCCGCTTATCACATACACTACTGATTGTCCTTGTAGCTGGTGGTGGCCTGGAACATATCTATGTATCTGAGGTTACCCACTGGGCTTATGAAGCGTGTGTCAGGAGGACAAAATGTAATTTTCATCATTTTGAATGTCCCTGGATTGATAACTGTAGCATCTGCTCCCGTGTCGATTATGAAGGTTACTGGTTCAGTAATCAGTCATCCTGATTAGTCTCTTTGACAACTTTTCCCAGGAAGTATAGCTTAGTTCATCACTTCTGTGATTTCTCTCACAGCTTTTGAGTGGCATGCATGGTCCCAATGTCCTTTTTCGCGACGCTTTCCAAAGCAGAGCACCTTCTCTCGTCAGAGTGCTGGAGTTTATCGCACCCACATTCCTCCATTTTGTGTCACAGTGCTGCTGCTTCCATATCTCTGCCCGCCCTTTGTTGGCCTGGAGACTAACCTGCTGCTAAGTCATATTAACTTTCGCTCATTACAAGAGTAAAACAGCAAATCCAGTCGCCTTTGACTTAGTTCCTCTAGATTTCCTGTGACCTTGAATGACTGATAGTCTTCATAGAGACTTTATGTCAACAAGCAGGAAAACAAAAATCACACCGTAACAGAGGAGGATGCCCATAGCCTTATTTATTGGTAGTTTATTACTGTACATCTGCTCATGAGTCATATGTACATATATCTTTCTCTCCCTCGTACACACAAACACACACACACACACACACACACACACAGACCACTCAAGATTATATAAAAAAGGGACTCATTTTCTGTGCAGGGTTCAATCACAGTCTGAGATCTACGAAGAACATTTGCATCTGCATACACCGTGCACATACGCGCGCACACACACACACACACACCACAAATATCTGCATATGGCCTTATGCCTTGATTTACATAGAACAGACCACAATCGAAAATATAGAAAAGTGACTGATGAATCAAGAGGCAACCCAGTGGTAATCAAGTGAATTTGGGTCTTTTACCATATAAACCAACACAATGTTTGTGGCTCTGTGGAATATGTGCTTCCTTTACTATTTAAACAGGAAGTTGTCTTTTTCTTAAGGGGCATTTTTCCATTTCAAAACAAACTCCAAATGTATAATTTTACAATTATTCAAGTCATGTATTATCTGTATAATATACTTGAGCCCCTGTTAACATTGGAACACACCTGACAGTGAGATTTTCCAATATTACATTTTGTTGTTGTAAGTATAATCCCCTGAGTGTGACCCATACAATCACTGGAGCTGTGTGACCCGAAACAAAGTGGCTTTGTTCAGTCTCATTCTCTGGATGCTTTTATAAATCATGAGGTGTGCTGAGTGGGAAAAGCTGAATCTATACCATCTCCTTTTTGCTGGCAAATGGTATGTATGTTTCATTAAACCGAGATGTGCTTTATGATGTGATCTATAACATGTCCACAGAATAGTCTTAGGCCTTTTATAATGAAGCAGGATTGTTAGATAACTGAAATAATGAACAACTTGTTAGCAAAAAAAGTTGCCTACTTACACATCCAGTAGAGCAACATTAGCATTCATTTGGAGTTGTGTTTCCGAAATATAATGGAGCTAAAATTCCCATTTTAAAAACACTGCTTAGTGTCGCAGCTTTACGTCCAAATTCCTGATTTGGGAGTAGTCTGGTTTTACTCAGTGCAGTTATCAAGCTAACTTCAGTAATCCTGCTTCTTGATACAGAACCTTGGTAAAAACCTAATAAAGAGGACCTAAGACTATTGTTAACCCCAGACCTCTGAATGTATCAGTCAGATTAAATCTAAAACAGAGGAACTTTCTCAGAAGAGCCGCATCCTTAACTTGAACACTCATAAGTAAGCCAAGGTCTGCAGATAAGGAAGAGAGGCCATGTGAAGGTGTTAAGGACCGATTGTGTGCTTTAGTGTTGACACATGGCCATAAAGACAAAAAGGAAGCAACCATGGCATACCTTTGCAAAAAAAAAAAAAAAAACTGAGGCCCATTTCACAAATGCACAGATTATATGTGCACTTTTATAAATTACTACAACAAAAGTAACAAAGATCGGTTATGGCAAAGAAATGCGTCAAAGAAAGAACCCTGCTTTACAGAGTAAAGAGTATCTCTTCATGTCTGATTTGTCTCTTTTTTGCTTAGGTTTCTCTCAGAAAGACACACACACATAACAAATACAGTGAAACGATTTGCAAGCACTGACTCCCTCTCTTTCACCAAAACAGTAAACAATACTTGAGATATTTAAAAGAAAAGAACACAGGTGTCTCTTCTTCATCGCTAGTAGCTTTCTTTTCAGCTTACTTGTTCCACTGCGACTCAGAAGCAGTTGCTAGGCAGCCAGCCCATCACCTGGACACACATAATGATGAAAACAAACCGTTCCAGATAAACTGTGTGGCATAAAGACCCATTCATACTACAGAGAGTACAGTCAGAGTGCGTGATTGTCACTGGGTTAGGGGGTGATGCACAGTGAAGTGTGCAGCGATATGAAAGGAGGCGAGAGGATGTCTGGTAAGTTGATAAGAAGAGTGACATTATTAAGTTCAGCTGTTGTGGCCACTCGCCCAGCATGCTCCTGTACGACTAGTCTGTCCGCTACAGAGTTGATTTGGATAAAGGTTCCTTTGGAGTTCTGTGTTATGTTGCCTCCGCAGCCTCTAGTAATAATCTAGAGCACCAAACCAACTGTTACAAAAGCACTGGGGTGTATTTTTTTGCAGGTGAAGTTGGCGGTGGGACAGTGGGTAAAATGTTAAAGTGTTGGTTTCATCATGGTCTGACTGTGCCATGTGCTTAGGTTAGGGAACATACAAGTGACAAAATTCCAGTCGTCGCTCAGGGGACTCGATTTGAGAGTCCAGTCTCCAGCTCTAGTTCCAAAATCCATAACGCTGCCCATGAGCTGGTTCTCCGCTGACATCCCACAGGCTAGTGCCGGTTAACAGTGTGCCAGCTCGCCCCGATAGGTCGTGGTTCAATGATGAATTCACTCCAAAAACGAGTGTTGGGATGCTGGATTTGTAAACAAGGGTGAAGGTATGTGTGGGGGTTGAGGAGATAAGAGGGAGGATCAATGCTACCCTGTAAACAAAAACATTGGGGTATTTATTCAGGAGCTTGACAGTCATTGTGGTTCTGTGACGGAGCTGGGCAGCAGTGGAGGTTTAAGATCAGCCGCAGTCGGGCTAGTCCGGTCTGAAGATGGGGATCTTAGGTAAGAACTCTATTAGGATTACCTGCAGGAGATAAGAGGAAAAAGCTGTTACTGTGAGACGATACAGATTATTCAAGTTGTAGAGAGTATTGCTACATCCTTTCTACCAAAGTATCTGTCATTTTACTATCTCAGGTCGTATTGCAGATAATGTTGCAATCAATATGCAGAACCGCTTTATGGCAATTTCAGATTTGCAGACTTTTTGCAGCAACGTGATCAAGCACATCGATGTGTCTGGTAAAGCTGCACTGAATAGTTTGAAGCTTCATTCATAACACCACTGACATTTGAATTCTCAATCAACATTTTAATTCTGCAAAGCGTTAGTCTTGCAATTTTTTAATTAATGAATCGACATAATGTACTCTGGCACAGTATACTGTACATCACTGTGATATAAAAACCCATAAACTGTGATTAATAGGCTATCACCCATCCCTATGTTGAGTGTGTAAGTAAGGCAGTGTGTGAAAAAACAGACATTCATTTTTAATGAGCCTACTACATTGACACTGCTGCGTTAAACAATTCAATTTTTTTACACATTTTTACATTGTAGATCACTATGTAATATGAACATTTTCATTCTACTGTTAACCTTGCAATTGTTGCAATGGAGGATAACATTTCCAGCTGTAAAATCTTTCCTCATTAGCATTAAAAAAGCCCTATGCAGTGTTTTGGTGTCTAATAAGCCTTCAAACTCATCGATCAAACCAGCCTTCCAGTATTATATATTATCATCTCAAAACAACAGATACTTACATATTCCATCATGTTGTTGGTTTCACACTTCCTTTTGCTTAGTCTCCAATGCAAACACAACTGCAAACAGATTACAATAGAGATCCCATTTGTTTTCTAACATGTCCTGACAAGGTACACTATTATTACACACATATCCATTCATGCTCACCTTGTGGTACAGTCTGGTGTTCTCCCACTCCAGAAGTTTCTCTATAGATCTTCTTGTCTGGAAGGCGACAGTGACATTAGATGACATTCTTTTCAACACCCCTAAAAAAATCAACACAATAACCTCTTCCTGAATGCAAATGTAACATGGACGGGTATCTCACCCTCTTGCTGAGGCAAATGACAGGCCACAAACTGAAGCCCAATGTGCAACAGCAGCAGAGGCAGCCACACAGGAGCCACCGCACATTCACCGGCAGAGTCTTCCTCAGGCAGCTGTTTACACGGTTGATACTGGCTTTGAATTCCTCTGGTGCCACCTGAGGAAGTGCACACACGTGTATAGTTAGTATAGTCACATTCAATGTCCTTAGATGGCAGGATGGACGTGTTTACGTAGTGTTCAGACAAATTTAATCTGCGTTTTCAGTTGGTGATCAGATGAATGAATGCAGCATTGTTTGTGCACAACATATTGCACTAAAGAATATTTAGCATTTTTAATATAAAACGAATAAAATGATTTAACATATGTTGGTTGGTGGTTAGAATATAAGGTAAATGTTGTATTGAGGTAAATGTGAGAATGCAAGTTTTGCCATAGTATGCATGCATTAATGAATAACAACATGACACTCACCTTTCCTGTAAGTGCTGAAGGGAATTCTGACTCAAATTTGTTACTAAGCCCAAACCTGTGGGGAAGAGGGAAAACAATAGACTGTTAGTTACATATATAAGCAGACATGCACTGTTGGAATAATTGGCTTAAATAAACAAATGTTTGCCAAGTGGCCTCAAGTGAACCACGACTTTACATTTCAGGCCACTCATCTAAGGGTAAAACAAGAGTCCAGCAGGTCTCAGGGGTAAATTATTACAATATAGGGGTCATTTAATTGCTGTTTTGTAATTGCTTTTGACCCCATGTTGTCCATTAATCTGTTTTTATGTTTTTTATTTTTTCCCACTCACAATGTTGTTTGGTTACGATTGCCCAGAAGTCTTTATAGATATATTCAAAGATATATAAATCAATATCCTCCTCACAAACACTAACCATACACTTCAACGCAACACACACACACACACACACACTTGTCTTTTTTGATATAGTTACTGTATTTCTATTGTTGTTATTATATGCATCTTGTCCTCATTGTTTGTTATCACTATTAGGTAGTCATATTATTTCTTTATATTAATCTTGACTCTAGGTGGAGGCTTCAGATAAGCGCAGTGGGTTTTTTGCCTCTTCCTGCACTGTATATTATTCACTTATTTTTTTTGTTATGTTGTAAAGTCTTAAATTATGCAAAACAAATAAACAAATATGCATAAGGATAAACCTCCTGAGATGAGCCCACGTTATTATAATATCAAAACAGACACCATCTGGTATTTCATATAAAGTATTTTAGGGATATCAAAGATGATATACATAGCTGTGTTAGACACCCCAAACCTGCAGTATATCCACATAACGTAGACTAAATCAAACTAAAAGTGATACATTCCTCTATTTATTCTGAGTTGCACTACACAGCAAGAGTAGTAAATCCAATGTAGCATCACAACTTTTTGAGAAGGACTGGTGAGGGGAAACCATGTGATAACTCAACACTATTAATACTGATACTGATACTGATGACTACTGATACTTTATGCACTCTGTGTGCTCTTCCCTGACTGGACTAGACACAACATCCAGCAACTTCAGTTCCTACTGCTACAACAACTTTTTGTTAACATTTTACTGGATATAGTTTGCCTTTCAGTAACGTTATTGAGTAGATATAATTAAGCAATTTCAGAGTACAAAAAAATAAATCAATATCATGCACATTGGTTATTACTTCCAGTGTAGAAGTATCGTTACCAAACCACGGTTAGGCAACATACACTCGCCGGCCACTTTATTAGGAACACCTGTTCAATTGCTTGTTAACACAAATAGCTAACCAGCCAATCACATGGCAGCAACTCAATGCATTTAGGCATCTAGACGTGGTGATGACGACTTGCTGAAGTTCAAACCGAGCATCAGAATGGGGAAGAAAGGGGATTTAAGTGACTTTGAACGTGGCATGGTTGTTGGTGCCAGACGGGCTGGTCTGAGTATTTCAATGACTGCTGACCTACTGGGATTTTCACGCACAACCATCTCTAGGGTTTACAGAGAATGGTCCGAAAAAGAGAAGAAATCCAGTGAGCGGCAGTTGTGTGGACGGAAATGCCTTGTTGATGTCAGAGGTCAGAGGAGAATGGGCAGAGTGGTTCGAGATGATAGAAAGGCAACAGTAACTCAAATAACCACTCGTTACAACCAAGGTATGCAGAATACCATCTCTGAACGTACAACATGTCCAACCTTGAAGCAGATGGGCTACAGCAGCAGACCACCTGGTCCTAGCAAGGTGTACCTAATAAAGTGGCCGGTGAGTGTATATGTACTGTATATTGGTGTATGTATGTATGGGT
>CAKALG010025945.1:0-20170 GCA_916700815.1 Helicolenus hilgendorfi | reverse complement strand
GCCTCTTCAAAGGGAACGGCTCGGTGACGAGGCAGATGGCGACGGTGAAGTTTGAGCCAAATTTGAAAGCCTGTAATGCCTCATTTATGGCCTTAATGCTCTTGCTAGCTGTGAACACAAAGAACACATTCACACTTCTATTTCTCAAGGACATTATATCAGACTTGAACAGAAGCAGAGAGATGTGTTTGTCCAGAGAGAGAGAGAAGGGAACATTTTGATGAGTATGAATCAGTCCTCCTTTGTGCTTGACTGTGCTATGCTTTGAGTCGACCATTCATCTCTTGTGCGGGCATCACTGGTTCATCTGACCAGTTTCTTCTGATGTTGTTTTGTTGCCATGGTCACCAAGTGCTACATACAGTATGCACCGTGGTACTGTCTGTGCAGAACAAGCTCTCTGCGTACTCGTCGACATCACTGCCCGAGACCACTGCCACCGCACACTCCATTTACTGATCTGAACTCAAACACAAAACAAAATCCAGCATATTAACTCTCAAACTAATAATAACAAATTGTGTTAAAATTCATTTTAGCTGAAATCACTGTCAGCCCAGTCCCTGAATGCACCAATGACACACACACCACGACCCAGGTAACACAATCAATTCAGTGTGAAGCCTGTTACATAAACAAAAGGCCAAAACTCTATTCAAATAAGCCTTGATTAAAACACTTGATTCAATAATGAATCTTTCACTGTTTTTCAGAACGAACCACGAGGGCTATAAGGGGAAGAGAAAAAAGAGAGAAAACAAAGGTGTGTGGCAGTGTTTCTGAAAAGCAGTGGAACATGCAGCAGCTACTGTACACCAGGGATCAGTATCTCTATTGTTTTTCAACCATTTTCCTTTATAAACCTTAGATCTTGTTTAATCTTTAAATGTCAGTAATGCATTAGACGTAAATCTTTCCAATCTTATGTCTATAAAACCCTGCTCTTCGTGTGCTCCAACACAAGATCCCCTCTTATCACAAGTTTCCTGCGTCAAACCAACCAGCAGCGTTCCCAAACTTTTTTTTTTGTTGCACAATTCCCATGTAGCCTACTGATGTGAAACCCTGTGTGACTGATCCAAGTGCATTTTTCCCCAATGCTGAAATTCCCAACACCGGAGCCCCTTGCAAGGACCGACCTCTGGAGGTCCGCACACCTGTGTGCCTCTCTTTAACAAGTTTATTCAGTATAGATGACAGCCACCTTCATCCTATCTTGACCTGTCAGAGAACTTCCTGCCCTCTTTCCTTCTGGGGTGTATGAAGAGGCGGCTTATAGCATTGGCAAAGTTAAAGTGCATTCACAAGGTGTGAAATGATGGCAAATAACTGACAAGGAGGCAGGGACAACGCGAGACTGTGAAGTGAAGAGGTGCTGCAGTCTGAGTGCATGAGCAGCATGCCTTATGTAAATCTGTAAAGCGCAGTTTGGGCAAGTCTTTATGAACTATGAAGCTCAGATTGTGAATGGACTTGTTGAGCAGAATTCTGCCTAAACTTTGACTTTAAACAGGTTTGATTATTGTCTATCAACCTGACATCCTCACTGCTCAATAAGCAGCTTGACAGCATAAATACTAAGGCTGTATAAGGCTACATAGAGTATTTGCGCATCATCCAGGGCAGACTGATGTTGCAGAAAACTCTCCTGCAGGTTTTCTTCACAGTCACACAATCACGTGAGCGCGTCGGATATTTCTACCCAAAAATGTTTTATTGTCGCAAAAGTTTTCTGAACCAATCATGTGTGTCAAGACAACAGTCACTGAATGAATAACACCTCAGAGAATAACATTCCTCGACATCCTCTGACAGCAATGTTATGATGGGAAACCAAAAGATTACGCAAAATGACGTTCACTTACCTTCAATGAAGTGAACTGGTAATAATCAATAATAATCCAGCTCTATCTCTGTCTCTAATGTTTTAGTATGTTCCTGTTGCGGCTTCACTTTTTTTTTCTCCCACTGATTTTTTTAGCAGCCAGCGTGCTCGCAGAGAGATTTCAGATCCTCCAGCATTTCCAACAAGTCAGCTTGTTCATGGGAGTATTACGTGAACGTGTGATGGTAACAGCGGGCTATGATGATGCGGGAAGGAGGGGGGTGCGCGCGCGTGTACGGTGCACCACTACAATGTGCGTGTGTGCACGCACAGTGCAGCAAATGTTTTGATAATAGTATCATCATGTTTTAGGACTTTTAACAGTGATTGAGCAGGAAGTTGGAGAGACTCATTCAACAAGAACCACCTGATCCCAGAAGAAAAGCGGTTCTCCCATCTCTCCACAAAAACAAAAAAAAAAACTTAAAGGGACTGTTTGTAACTTTTTTTGTTTTTTTGTAACTGTTTGTAACTCTGAGAATATCTAGTGAATGTACAGTGGACATTTGTGCAGAAATAAATGCATGTCTTGTGAAGTGACGGGGCTCCGCAACGAGAAATGTTATCGTCTCCGATCGGGTATCCGACCGGGTATCGTCTCCGACCGCTGTTCTCTTCCTGCTTCAGCCCCGGAAGCTGAAACAGGAAAAGCCAACACTAGGATCAGCAGTGATTCATGGAGAGACCTTCGTCTGGTCAGCTAACATTACTGCCAAGCAGCTGAAATATAGAGTGATATTTTGGTTTTAGCAGACGTGTGTCGCCTCACTGTTTTGAGCGATGCTCGTTCATGTCTATTTAGAGCGAGCAAGTGCGAGCCCGACGCTGACTTTCGTTGACTTAACGGCCACAGGTGTCGCTGTTAACAAGCAATTCTGAAAGTTACAAACAGTCCCTTTAATTCCTTGCACAATCTCCCTGATTTCCCCCCATGGAGAGGACAGCTGTGGAGGTTTGCTTTCTCATTAAATAAGTCCTAGCAGCTTTTGTACATATTTATGGAAAGTTAATCCCTTTTCTCATTTTATTGTGTCTTCTTTTGTCCTGATATTTCAGTGTTTTCTTTTATATTGTTCCTGTGGCCTTCTTTTCTTTTGAGCCTTTGAGTACTCTTTGTCATGTTTTTGGTATGTCTGTCTCTTGTCTGTGCTCTACCTTATTGTCAATACGGATGCCATCCTCTATTTTTGCTGCAAAACAAATCTACCTACGGGTACAAATAAACCTGAACCTGAACCTGAACCTCATTGGTTTTAAATACCATGTTGTTGTGATTCCCTTTTGATATTACGGAGTTTTGGATGGCACATGGATGGCGCATGAATGTTTTATTTACAAACTCACTCAGTAAATTATTGCCTATTTTTATCATGAAAGTTAAATCAGAAAAGATGAACAGATACAGTGACTGGTCACAGGACCTCATGCGGGCAGGAAGGTAGAAAACACTGCCCCACCACAGCCTGATTGACCTTACATAATGCAAGTCAGTAATAATAATAATACCTGTTGGTCCATTTAGAAAAATGAAATATGTTGGAGAAACAACCAACTTTGATTCAAAACTGTACCAAAATGAATTGAAACCAGGACGGCTTGGAACGTATGAAAATGCATTTCCCAAACAGCTTTGACTGACAGTAATTTAAGTAATATTAATAATACATGGCTGTATGCATTATGTAAAAAGTAACCTGGGGAGAGACCAGGTATGTGTGTGTTTTGATCAGATACGTGTTATGGATGAGACCAATATGTGTCATGTTGCGTGGGACTGAGTACATTCTATCCTAACATTTCTGTGAAAAAGTAGGAAGTCAACATTTGGCTCTAAAATCTCCAAAGTTACCCGGCTTCCACAGAAATCTTTCATTTTTACAGAGACCTCTGTGTGCATGTGGCAGCTGAGCAGTTTCAAGAGAAAAAAAACTGCTCTGACCAGCGGTAGCACGTTGCAATTATGTACAGGTATATACGGAGGATCTGCAGGGATTTTAGCTGGTAGGCAGACTCTGTATTGGCTTATGTAACATGAGTGTCTCTCTCCTAAAATGAGTAATGCCGCTAAAAGGCCATTGGGATAACAGGAAAGAGAGTGGTGGAGCATCTTTAACCTGCTCCCCACCTACCCACAAAACCACCTACTCTCTCTTTGCTGACTCCCGGAATCACATGGCTCTCCGGAACTTACTGTAGCAATACAGGTTGTGCTGTATCACAAATCTGAGTCCTGGAATCCCTTATATCACCGTCATTATTTTAGAGCAGTTCGATCCTGTCTGCATGTCAAAGTGTCCTTGAGCGAGACACTAAACCCCTAAGTTTCTCCCGAGCAGCCCACTGTTCCTAAATGTTTAGGATGGGTTAAATGCAGAGGTCAAATTTTGTGTATGTACCCATATGAAAAATGTAATAAAGTTTAAGTTTAAGTTGGAAATATAAATATAACCAGAACAAAAACATTTATTCACCAAAGGCAGTTACTTTGTATCAAAACTAGTGCTCAGGTACACCCTAGATTTGGATATTCTTCAGATTAAAGGTGAGGCATCTCCATTTTCAGAGACAGCCATATGACATATATTGCCAGAAGCACAAATATGTCTAGCACAAATGATAAACAAAACATAATAGAATAAAGACTGAACTCTCCGGTGTCTTATCTGCACTGCAGGCCACCTCATCAGCGTATATTGAAGGATGTTTTACATTCTACAAAATAAGCCTTAACTCCATACTCACGTGTTTACGCTCTAATAATTGCATGTCTATGCGATTACAACAGCTAAATTGCCGTTTACATCTACGATTTTGGTGCGCTGTCGTCATAGTAACAGCCTCTTCAGGGACATACATATTGCAGTGTTTAGTGCCATTTGAAAGAAGAAAGCTATAATAAAAGTCATTTTGCACTAACAAATCTCTCAGCGAGGATCCCTAAAGCAACTTTGAGGATCATTTTCAAACCTACGAGACTCCAGGGGTATTTGCAATGATGATTATTGCTAAATTTAAACTCCAATGCTATAAATTTGGTGGCTGGAGAGTCTGCATAATCATATTAGATGATGTAATGAGTTTTGTAGACTAACTCTGTAGGTCTTTTTCTGACCTTTCACCCAGAGTGCACCCCCTCCTTTTATTATTAGGGGATCCTCTGTTGTCATTTATTAGTCCTAATTCAGTTAATCTGTTTATCTCAATATTTGAAGCTGTGCCATGAAATCAGTTACAATCATCACTTGCATTGCTATTTGAAAGTAGATTCACATAGACATTTGACCTTCAACAGTCATAGCTGTCTGATAAAGGACAAACTGGTAACTGTAGCTGTTTAGGCGATATAGAATTGATAGATCCCTACAAGTTATTTTTTTACCATATGGACATTAGAATATCTCATAAAAAAGAAAACCCTTTCTCCGTGCCTGCCACTGAAAACAGTGCCTCCGATACCCCATTCAGTATCCTCCCCTAATGTGATTTATATCTGCTGTAATTATCCCCCAGAAAGCTTATTAGTCTGTCATACAGTAGAAGCTTACGCAAAAGTAGAACCTGCGTCACGAAGCTCGCAGGCAGTACCTCACTGTGCTTCTCTGAAACTATCAATGCTCTGCTCATTCCTATGTTACCATGGCTGCATCTAGTTAATCCAGCATTTGTAAGTCTATGAATGGACTCGAGTAACTCCCCTGCTTCACTGTTTTCTACATGTCTGTCTTCTCCCTTACAGTCTCTTCATGGAGGAGTTTTAAATAGATAATGTGGGCTATGTTTGTATCACATCAGATGTCTGCGCTGTTTCACAGGGATTTAGGAAAACAAAGTGAGGAACAGAGATGAAAATATTAATATCATCATACTTGATAAGCTCTATTTCAGGTGTATTTGGCTCTTAGCAGGCAGATGCTATATATGTAAACATGTAAATAACGCTTATGTATTTAAAAACACAGACGCTAAGTAAAACTGCCCACCAGAGCAGGATAAGGCGTACAGCAGACTGCGTGTCGAAACACTGCAAAAATATCCTTTTTAACTCACACAGCCTCAGATTCAGACCTGACATGAATGGATCCAGGTGCAGTTCCCCTTGCTTTAGAAATATTCTGGTAGCAGGTGAAAAAAAAGACTGCAGACTTTTTTTTTGTTTTAAGAAAAGATTTTTTTTTTTTTTGCAGTGCAAAGATTGGCCCTGAAATCATATTCTGACCAAAATATTTTTTCTCCACAATCCTGTACTCAAGCTTGTAAAAGATGAGTCAACTTATAGTTCAACTTAGTTGTCATAGAAACCAAAACCAATAGTCACGGGGTCTGTGATGGAAACCTTTGAAGGGCTGAAGGCATGCTTCTCACAAGCGTCAGTGGAGACCTTGACAGCTATTACAGCAGTCTCTAAAATGTCTCCTGAGCAAACAGCTCCAATTATACAATATAACATGTAAACAGTGCTAAAAATAATAACCCAAATGATAGTGAATACATAAAATCATGGCTGTTAAAATAAATAATGTTAAAGAAGGTTTCAGTGCTATATATTAATATATTTAAAATATATTAAAAAAAGGGATTTTGATCTAGAAGTCCTCGTGGATTGTATTCAAAATGCTTGGAAATATATGTTTGGATGAATGGAATCATGACTAAACCAGTCGTATAACTCAGACATATTCATGTAGCAGAAATGCACCTAATTCTGAGATATGTACAGTCATGTTTCAATGCCTTCAGGTATTCCTACAATATGCAGCATTTTACAATAACAAGGAAAGGTTCAGCAACTGATTGTTATTTTATTCTTGCACTTTTTGGGGTTGTACTCATTGTAAGTCACTTTGGATATCAGCTATAACAAAATGTAATGTAATTTCATAATGCTAACATTTGCAAATCCGGCTGCTTGCTTGAGTTGTTTCATTAAGCCTTTTCTTGTGAATTCATAATTCAGTATACTCTATGTAGACTTTTATTTTGCAATTCACACTTTATTGCAAAATTCCAGTTAAAGGGTCAGTTCAACAAAATTACAAGATTTTTTTAATTATCATTTTATTTGCCTGTCCATCTCCAACGGCGGATGTAAATGTTTGTGCTGCTCAAACATTCTGAAAAATTTAAATTAAAATCCTTGATGTGGACACTTTTCAATGACACTATATCTACTAATGAAACAGTCCCTGTTAAAACTGTTAACAGTGTGTTCTGTGGATTATCCAGACTAATAACAGTGACACTGTTTCCATAAAAGACATGTTGCAGATGATTATGGTGACATTTTAATCACCCCCAACTATTGGAATTGTGGCTGAAATATCAGAAAACATGCTGTTGTTTTTGTTTTTAGGAATTTTCGTTGATCGGCCCTTTAAGAGTAAATCATCTCGACAGTTGGAGAAGTTTTTGCTTCCATACAGGGAGGGAGGCACAGTGTCACAGATGATACCCTCACACTTCAAGTAGAACATTTGGTGCTCTTCGAGGTTACCATAGCTACCACAACACAGCGAGACCGGATGTCCATAATGTTGATCAGCTCGTAACAGGTGGTGCATCTATGATTTCTGTGTCAAAGCAAACAATCCACTTCATAGCAAAGAGAAATGAGCTAAATTGCAAAATATCTTGTGTAACCCAAGTCCCCAATTTTTAATTTAAAGTATGAACACGGTGAAAAGAGTAGAACTCAATGTTAACAAACTTGGTACATTTTTTTTATTGGTTCGTGCTCTTGGGACAAAGCAGCAACAATAAATAAATGAACGTTCTTTAAAGGTTTCATATCCTTGTAATTACTGTGGTCTCTCTGCTCATGTGGAAAGGCAATTTATCTCTGAGTTCTCTTGTGCTGATTCGGAGTTTATGAGGGCCGCCTTTGGGTCTGCACCGACACTTAACCACTTCCATAAACAGTGGGACTTTTTTGTACTAATTGCTGCAGGTTACAGCTAATGCAGAACTATTACGTCTCACACACTGTGTTATATCCACAGGTTTTTAAAATAGCTTCAGCAGATTAGTTTTATGCAAAAATGGTGATGGATTTTCTTTTTCTGAAACATTACTTTAACCTTTAAATGACAAAATGTCATCATTTTAGATATATAATTGGATGTAGTTTCTGCTCATCTATGAATTACACTTTTGTTGCTAATCATGTTTAATATTAAATAAGGCCTACTTATGTACCATGATGATTAGGGTGATCCTACTTTTGTCTATATCGACATGGTTTAACGGCCACTACTTTGAAAACACTCACTCGTCTTCAGTCAGTACAGCATTTTCAAAAGTCCAAATTCGAATGCCCCTGAAAGGTGTTTTTACATACCCATATGAAATAACATCATTTGATTACATATGTTACTGACTGGGCTGCTGCTGATTCTCATGATGTGGGTCACCTTATCTCCATAAGGAGGATGAGTAAAATATGCAATTCAGTGAGTTAGTGAAAGAAAAATATGTATTCAATGTACTCACAGTAAAGAATTCACTTTGAGGCATATACAGTATAATAATCCTTGAATTAATCATGGGATGGAATATGACCCCGTGTTGCTCAATACATGAATGGATGTTATTTTGTGTGTACTGCTTTTCCAAACTCATTTTATTCATGACCCTGAGACAAACACACATACGTGAAAATTATGAATAGATTATAAAACATGCATAAAGCAGTTTGCTAATTTCCATCCATATCTCTATGCCTTCCTACACACCACTGGTATCAAATGGTGGTTGCCATAGCAACAGGCTCACAAGCCACAACAGGGCTTTTGGAAGACAAATACAGATCAGCATAACAGAAAATCTCTCTTATCCACCTTTTCTGTCGACAAACCTAACCAAAACCCCGCTAACGAAAGGTACCATTATTGAGTTTTGCTTTTTTCATTTACAAGACACAACGACATGACTGGTAACACGGGCAACCTAATGCTGTCACTGAATAACATACACTAATAGTTTATGTGCCATTTCAGGGATGGGTAGCATGGCGGATCGGTGGTTTGCAACACTGAAAGACGGGCCTGCGTTTCAACCCAATCTAGAAAGCTTTCTGTGTGAAGTTGGCATGTTCTCTCTCCGTGACTCTATGGTGAAGTAGATGTTGTAGTCTAGTTTAAGCATTATGATACAACTTCCCATCCAGCACTGACAGGTTGTCCCAAACATCCAAGTTTAGCTCAAGTTTTACTGATGTTAACTACTTTGCTCATATTAAACATATACTGTAGCCCACTGATATTTAAAGAACATTGCCATTTACACAGTCACTTGGTTTTAACAACAATTTTAATGACACTGTTTTATAATAATTTTGTTGGATTTATCCCAGAAATGGTTCTCACATAAGCATCCTAAATGTCTGGTGTGGAGCTGTTTTCTAAGCTGCTAGGAAATGAAAACAAATGACTCAAAAAAAAAAAGAAAGCCTCAAAGGGACCATCATTTAAATATTTGTAATTATGCACATGCAACACACAAGAGAAAACTCAACTCAAGTTCTAATATTCTTTTAACCCTATTAATTAATGTACTAGTGTTCAGAAATAATTAAACTTGTCATAATTAAACTGTCATGAAGAAAACAGCTTGACTGGTTGCAGGTATGGACATTTTTGTTCAATGTGCCTGAAGCTACATGATATGACACTGACAGGAAATGACTGAATGTTTTGTCAGTCCATTACAGTCAGTGCACACCAGACACTGAATCACATCACACACTGTTGCTCGGGCCTAGTGTGAAACTAAAAACGTGACACAGTTTCAGCAAATGTCGATGTGTGATTTTTTTTTTAAATCTGAAGGAATCAAACCCATTGTTGATGAGGAGGACGCTGATGAAGGAGGAATTACTGGTCGAGCTGGTCGATGAGGTACACCTGCATCTGATTAACCTCTCTGTGTATTGGAGATCTCTTTGCACTGAGTGGATCAGATTATTATCATTCATTCATTACATTTACATCTGTAAAGAATAAAAAAAAAAAAAACGATCCGATAATTAAAATATATCAAACGTATCAAAGAAACACCTCAAACATATCGCAGTTTGATCAAGTTTGGTGTCAAGATAAGCCGGTTAAAAGTTTGTTATTGAGGCCATTAATTAACTAGCTATAATAATTGCTATTTCAGAAGGTTAGAAATGAAAACATCACTGTGTACTTGTTGTGATATCAAATAATGTTTATGTAACATGTAACATTTGTAACTATAGTTTAATTTCCTGTCTTGATCATCCAAAATATTAAATTGGTCCTGTGGCACTTCCAGGTGAGAATGCAAGCATGGTTTGTTAACGTGTGTTAAACTTGTGTTTGTTAAAAGTTGATTAATCATGACTAAATTTAGTTGTTCATGAAACCTTATTGTGAGGTCAAATAGGCTTTTGATATTCACTGTAGGATTTCTTACCAGTAAACCCTGAGACACATTTTGCCAGCAGGAGGGTTGATGCTGTCCTTGACTGAAGAAGGGACTGAAGGGACTTTTAGTCTTGTAAATACTAAATGGCATATTTAGAGGTTCCAGAAAAGACTGCCCACTTTCACCTCTACTTTTCAACTTTTTCATGGAACCACTTGCTCAGTTTATTTCCAATAGCATTTTAATCTGACCAATCAAAATACACATCAAACAACACATTCTGTGTCAATGTATGCAGATGATACATTATTGTTAACTGGTATTGAGAATTCCCTTCCAAATATGATTTAAATATAAATAAATAATCATTTGAAGCACTGGCTGGCTGGCTTTTTGATTTGTCAAATGGCAGCCAAGTGTGTCGTACAACCTTGATGAGCGACAGTAATGATTGAATGCATGCTGGTGCTGTCCTCCTCCTAGCTTCAGGTAATAAGCTGGTTGTTTAAGGGTCGTCTGACTGGCTCTCTTGCAGACAGTGAATACCAAATGTTGCCTTATTTAACATAACCAACTTGACTTGCTGGGACTTGATAGCAAGGGGAAGTCAGCAGTGTGCCATGAGACTCACCTGGATTTTATCCTGTCACCCAAAAATACCATGGGCTGAAGCAGTATCCATAAACAACCAAACTGAATGGATGAGGGGAAAGCATAGTTAGTACTGTCAACGCATGGTGGATCATGTGAACAAAATCATTCATCAGTGCAGTTACACTGCAGATCAACCACTCTGTAATAAAAAAATGATTATGCCTACAAGATGACGTCATTTTCCATTAGGGTTGTCTTTTCTGCATGTCATAGAACACCACTATTTCTAAGTATGTAAAACTACTTTAAAGTGGTACAACTGCCAACATAAAATAACTGCAGCCACATATAGTTGTACCTCACATAGAGGTATAGCTGGATCTTATTTATCTCCAGGATTTAGGTTAAATAATTCCATAGGCATACATAAACAAATGTTGTACCTATCATGAAAGCAAGATATGACAATGAATTTAAATTACTAGACACAAAAAACGGTTGCTATATCCTGACAGTAGTGCATGAGACAGGTAATCTGAAAAAATCAGTGTCCTCCGGTGCTCCTAATGGCATTGGCAAGATTTCATAGACCGGAGGAAAACAACCAATCAGAGCCGAGCTGGAGCCTGCCGTCTCTGAGCAACTGACAATCACTCGCGAACTCCGGTCAAACTAGGCAGCGCTGATTTTTTAAGGCCTGAAAACAGAGCCATGATGAGGTGCAGGAGTCTAGTTTTGATGCCCAAAATATTCTGTCTACTGCAGGTTTTAGTATCTTAGTACTATTCACCATGTCACTAAAAGAGAAAAAAAGTGAATTTCTTTGGAGTTCTTAATCACATACTCATAATTTAGTTTTACTGTTACTGCTGAGAGTATTTGTAAAGATTTCACAGAGAGAGTTTGTTGTGGTTATTGTGTAAGATATATGTGTTTTATTGTGTACTCAAACATTGACAAAGCTGAAACAGTTTAATTTTATGTTCATGTCTGATAATTCTGCTGTGTCAATATGCTAAGCATATTTTGTTAGGGCAAAGTTGTTCTAATAACATTCCAGTCCAGTAGATGGCGAGCCTCCTAGCTTGATTTCCAGGAACCTGGGTCTACTTTGCCACTGAAACAGACGGATGAACTATCTACTTGTGGTAGGATCGTGGCAGTCACCCAGACTGGTACCAGCTCTAACATAAAACCTACTTAGAGAGTGCACTCTGACTCACTCAGACCTCCATCCCATCTGAACTCAAACAAAGTTGACTTTGACCAATTTTCCGTTAAGTCATCAGACACTGACTTGGAAGTCCGTTGAAACTGTGGAGGAATCTCACATAAGGAGAAATATGCATAATAGGTGATCACCAAACCAAGCTTATTTAAAGGACAATTTTCTTTGGTTTAAAGGGCCCATTTCTTTTATTATTCAGAATCAGAATAAAAAATACTTTATTGATCCCGGGGGGAAATTGGGATGTTACAGTTGCTCTAATATAAAACATAAAGAAATATAAGAAAATATAAATAAGGGAGTATTTAACATGTACATTATGTACACAATGCTACAATATATAACACAGTATATGTAAAGAAATATAAATAAATAATAAAAATAGGAGATTAGAAATATAAGAAATATAAGCATCTTGAGATAACTTCTGTTGTGATTTGACGCTATACAAAAATAAATATTTGATTCGATTTGATATGTACAAAAATGTGCATCAAACACATACAATATATAACCACAGTGTAAATACGTAAATCAAAATGCTGAGAAGTGGGATCTATTAAGTGGGTTAAATAGAAATGCAAGAATAGTATAATAATAATTAAATAAGAATATTTATTGAAATGTACAGTATAAATGTAGTATTAATGACAGATTATTGCACAGTTGAATTATCGTACAATTTATTGTACAGTCCAGGTAAAAATATACATGTAACTGTTGCATTTGTTTTGCTATTCATAGGCAAACTAAAGTTGCAGTTTACTTAATTCACTTGTGTTGTCGTGTTTATGCTTATTGCACTCAAAACTTCTGAACCTAGAGCGAGGTGTACTAACCTAGGAGTGGGTTACACAGGTGAGCTTATTGGTTTTACTGTTTCTTGTCTGTTTAACCAAACTTGAATTTCATTTTGTTTGACTGTGTGGATATAAACATGTCTGGTTACTTAATCTTTATACATAAGGAATATGTGGCTAAGTTCCAAATTGCATACTTTTTCTTTTTACTTTTAGTACGTACTGCAGCTGCCCTTACAAAGTACATATTGTTGCATGCAGTATGCATACAATTGGAACCTACTACTTCTTCATAACATTGCACCTTGAACTTTGACCCTCTTGCTCATATATCCGTGGCGCAGAGGATTGTGGTTCAGAACAGCCAGAAAAGCGACCGGCTGTAGTAGGACATCCTGGTATTTTTGGCATACTGCATTTGACATACTATCTATTGGAGCATACTCAATCTTTTTCTAGTATACTAAATAGTATGACAGTATGGGTATTGAAACGCACAGTGCATGTCTGGAGTACTGAGGCATAAACAGGATTCCGCTTTAGTAGTATTATACATCAGTTAGCGATAAACACACAGTTTTCTATGTGAATACACATTTTTGTGGTTACATGTGCATTGTGAAAAATTAATAAGCATGGGTGTTGACGAAATCTGTTTCATTATTAATGCAGAAGTAACTATAAGCCACTATATAAAAACAGCAATGATGACATAGAGGGTCAGCCTATATTCAGTCTATAGTCTGAACATATTTGCATCACCTCTAATTGCATTTGTGTGCTCATCTTAATAACATATTCAGCATGTAGTGTGTATAACGTGAATCTTTGCAGCAACAAAGTGGGCACTGCATTTTTAAACTACAAAATACTGAGGCATACTGATGACAAGATGGATGATGAAAAACTCTTAACAAGTACAGTTAGCTATGTGCCTGCCATGGCCTTGTGCCTCTAAAGCGCTTTCATTGCTCTGCAAATTTGTGTTTGCCTTTCAATATAATCCCATCTGTGGAGACATTCACTCAGAGTGCAGAGACGGGAACAACATAACACTTCTCTCCATCTGTGACCTCCCAGCTCTTCATCCTCCCTCTGAATGCAATGCAACAATGGAGAAGAGCAAGGGAGAGGGAGGAAGATTGCCTCGCTATTCAGGTATCTACCGATGGTACACAAGCTCAAGGATAGCAGATTCAATTCAGAGAACAAAAATGTGAGAAAGGCTACAAACCCATTTGCAAGATATTTTGCACAGGAAGATAGGCTTTTAAGATGAAACGGATTCAGCCCATTTCTTAAGAAAAATGGTGATTAAAAATGTGATTTTATGCGAATACAATATGACAGACCATGCTGTAGGTTAGATTGTCGGTAAAGACACAAGCAAAATAAACTTAAACGTGCTAATTGCAAGATTGGGAGCATTTCTGTTGCCTGTAGCTGAGCTGGCAACTCGCAGCTAACGGTGCTAACGGTGCTAACAGCGTCGGCTGGGAGCTAGCCTGTGGGGCACGCTCAAATGCACAAACATAGACTAAAAGCATGCATGGCCGGCCAGCGACGTCAACAAAGCACGGAGAAGCTTGGATTTCAACACAAACAGAGGGAGAGTGACTTCATTCTCTGCTCAGGTAGACATTACTCCTCTATATCTTTACATAGCAAATAGTTTGATCTTGTATTAATGCTCTGGATATCGTATAGACATAGAGCAGCTTTAATGTTAACTTATTTACTAGTAATTTTATAGTAATTTTGAAGATGTTTTGAGTATGCATATTTGATAAGAACTTTGTCTATGTTATTGAGAGAAGTGTTTCCGTTTCTTGTTTGTTAAATGTTACAGTTTTCTTGATGAAAGTACAAATGGAGAAACCAGACAGCCCAACACCATGTACATTTACTTGTGACTAATCAAATATGCAATATTTTGTTGTATTCTCATATTTTCTTCCTCTGCAGACTTTTTCTCACCATCTTGAAAAACTGAGAGACCTCAAGCAATGTTGAAAAACTTCAGACTGTGAATGCATAGTTCAAAACACCTGCAAGGAAAGGTTCAACAACAGTGAATCAGGCAAGTTTGTTTTTTTTCTTTACTGCTCAAGCCATTTTATACCAAGTGGTGCATTGCAGAACATCTGATGCCCGGTACTACCACATAGCCTACGTTTTTAGCTTACATTACCAGAATGCTAAAGCTAACTCAGCTCATCATTAGCTAATCCAAATAAACAGTCATGCATACAACTCGCTTTCCGAATGTCCCTTTTTTCACGTCAACTTGGGTGACTTGTGTGAATCGTCAGTATCCAAAACCTTTTTTTTTTAATGATTCCTACATTGTATTTCATGTCATGCTAATATGAGTGAACTGCATTGAGCAAAAAAACAGCTGTCAGGTCAGTCATCGGTGGTTACGTTTCGTCTTGCTGACAGCAGCAAACGTCAGGAAGTTTGCCTGTGAACACACCACTCGCTCCCAGTACTGTATGGCTCAGTGTGAATGAATGACTTCTATTTATTTACACTGCGCTTTTAGAAGTTGAGTTAATTCATTAGATTCACATGAGTTGAGTCAAATGGTTCACGTGTTTTGATATTTTAGAGTTATTTTCATCATAACATTATCTGTAACCGCTTATCCTGTTCAGGGTCGCGGTGGGACTGGAGATGATCCGAGCTGACATTGGGCGAAGGCGGGGTACATCCTGGACAGGTCACCAGACTATCACAGGGTTAGGTTTAAGCTAGATAAGACATGGGATTTGAAACATTCCTTAAAATAACCTTGTTTATTTTTGTTGAATAAGAGTGCATTTATGTTTCAAGTAAAACAATACATTAACCAACATTGTGGCATGTCTTGATAAACATTACAGTGAATGTGTCAATGAAGAAATATATATATATAATAATAATAAATAAGGTCTAATGATGCTTATAAATTCGATCAGTCAGGAATAGGTGTGGCTTTAAATATTAATAAATATTTGCTAAACTGTTTTTCGTTGTTTTCGTGACAATGACAATAAAGTATTCTATTCTATTCTATTCTATTAATAGTTATTTACAGACTGTGTGGGCTAAAACGCAGAAGAAGCCTAATTCTCCTTTACAATAATTCACTACATGGCAGGCAAACTCATTCAAATATAATAATAATTCAAATCAGTGTATATGATGGAATAATGTGCCATTGGAACTAAATTTGGGCATTTACGGCCAAATCATTTCCCTCAGGCTGGCAACTCCATATCCGTGCAGAATTTCATATTCATTTGAGCATATAGCACAGTCTCTCTTGCATCCCTGAACTTTAAAAAGCATCGGTCCATTTGCGATATTGGCTCCTTATTCATCACTTCAGTTCTTGGCTAGAAAAAAAAATGACACAGAAGTTGATTTTGAACCCCACTCCACTTTTCCAATGTCCCTACACCGATGATTAATAGTTAAGAATTACATGTTGGCAGCTACACTGGGAGTGCTAATTGGCCGTCCTAATCTTCTTGTGCTCTTCCGTTTAGTCTGTGGAGGACACATTTGCATAAGTCTTGACAGGAAACAGCTAGCCACAGTTTCTTTTCCCTTGTCCAGTTTGTCATGGATCACACAACAGCTGCTGTATGATATTTGCAGTTTCGCAGATTTCAACCGAAACCCGGCTTCAAAACCGGGGCAGTGTGAAATAAAAGTGTAAAATATTTATAAATATATACACTTGAAGACAACAAAAGGAATTTTAGACCAGAGATACTTGAGGGATCTGCTCTCAGCTTGTTTCAGTGCAGCTATTCCCCCTCACTGTGCTACTGGGTTTGGATGGGGTAGTGTGTGTCTTGTGTGTATGTGAGTGTGTGTGTGCGTGTGTGCGTGTGTGCGTGTGTGCGTGTGTGCGTGTGTGCGTGTGTGTGTGTGGTGGAGGAACATATGCGGTGCCTTTGAATAAATAGACCATCTGACACTGGGTGTAGGTGCTCGGGACTCTTTTGTGAGAATCAGGATTTTCATTGATGGTTGGTTCAATCATTTTTCAGTTAATTATTTGTCCCTAAAGAGGAGTTTGCACTTCACGCTTAGTACTACTCAGCCTGTGAAAACAATTATATAATGTCTGCTGTGGTTCTGGAGGAGTTTGTCTGAAGAGAAAATAACCCTGGTGATGTCATATGGGTTATCTCAAGTTAGGCTTATGTCACATCCATGTCATATTGGAGTTACTGTACATGTACGTACCAGGTTGCGCCTTTAAATATTGTTCATGTCAACATTAGAAAAAATGATTACAAGGGAAGCTGTTTTTTTCTGAAACATGCAATATATGTGATTTAGCATGAACTGCATGAAAAGGCAAACATGGATGCCTCGTGTCAGCCAAACTCTGTCATTCAAGGTGATTTAACCTGAATGTAAAACAGACAAAGTGCAATCAGGGTCTGCAATGAACTTTTTAAACTGCCTGCCAAGTATTCGTTTTGTCTGCCACTCAGAAATTTGATCTGCCACTTTTGGAAATCTACGCGCTAAATGAACGAATAACATTTTAGATCTGACGTCATTCAATGTTTGATGTACAGTATTTTATAACATTTGTCGAGAGTGCTTACTTTCTCCCTTCTCAACAACTTAGAACGGAAACAGGAAACATCGGCACTAAAAAATCTTCCTCTAAAAAAATAAAGGCAAACAAATCAAGATAAATAAAAACCACAAGAAAAACAGATTCATGGTCAAAGCAAAAATATTGTTTTGATGCCGCTGTGCTAGTATTCAGTATTTTTTTCCCCCCCAAAGCTGCTGCCAATCTTTCTTGTTTATTTCAAGTTTTGATTTCAATGCCAGTGTCCTTGTTTCATGCCAAATTTTATTTTAAATGCCAACAGCTTCCTGCAATCCCAGAGGTACGTCAATTACACGATCGCTGTGACGATGCTTTAAAGACTTTATTTCATGGCATCTGGGAGCCTTTATAGCACTTGACAGAGAAGCCTCCACTGTTTTAGTTGCCTACTAGGCTCACGGACAAAACGTGTCTTTCCCCAACTGTGGGTTCACGTGCAGCTCATGCTGTTTATGTATTGACAAACCCTTTCTTTCCCACTCCTCACCTCTTTTTCATCACGTGCCGTCTACAAATACTAAAAGATCTGAATTAAGTCAGAGGTAGCCAGATATTTTTTTTATTTCTTTGGTGGTATTGAAAGAGCAGATACTGTAACTGCCCAATAACCATTTAAACATCCTGCTTTTGATTCTGCATTACTTAAATAAAAGCAAATCTCAAATGCAATAGTTGTTCACAGCAAAAAAATCTCCATCATTTTGGCTTCTGTTCGGTCTCTGGCTGCAAACATCGCCTCACTTCCAAATCCAGAAGCTCCACCTGAACACAACCAGAGCTTGTCATTATTACCGCAACCTTTCCAGTACCTGAAGGCAAGGTATACAGGCTTAGTTTTTTTTTAGATCCATAAATTATTCATAGAGAGTATTACATACAAAGATTAGGCAGAAGCATGCAGCTTTCACTCTGGTTGAGCTGTGTTGCTGTACTGCCTCAGACCTGTGTCATTTGCTTTGATGATCCGCTTTCATGAAGAACTTCTCGAGCATTATTTTACCAGAAAAAAACATTTATAGGTGATTTTCTTTTCTTTTCGGGAGAACTGTCTTGTTTGCCAATCAGGATTTCTGCTTGTAAAATTCAAGATAAGGCTAAGAAAAACAAGTCCAAGGAAGACATTTAATTTGTGGACACTCTATGTACGAATAAAGTATGCACAATTGACCATTTGTCAGTACAAAAACATGCTTTACAGTGCAACCTAGAGCAAAGAAACATCAGTTTGATTTTGGTAGGAAGGAGCGAAAATGCAGCAAATGACAAAAATCAAGTATACCAGAACCAAATCTATTACCCCTGGTAGAAAGCTGGTGGGTTAAACCGGACCGCACTGTCGGTTTAAAAGTGGAAAAATCAGTGCATGAATTCTAAAATCCCGTTTTTCTAATGTGCTATGAAGATCCTTTTAATTACATGCAGGAAACAAGGACAAATGTGCAGTATGAACAGAATGCTATGCTGTGTTGTTTGAGTTTGTTCACATGAATATACTGTAGTTGTACTGTTTGTGTAACGTCTTTGTATTGAGCTGTCTGCTGTAGTGCAGCAGACATCACTGCAGCAGCAATAGAAGTATGCGTTAGAAGGAGGCATTGGTTGCCCTCTAGTGATAAGAGCAGGTACTCGATGTGTGATATCTGAACAGCATAGACAGCTCACTGTATAATTCAGCAGGTGCAGAGCTTTTGGCAGAGTATCAATGGCTCTGAATCTGAGAACATTGGGTTATTCTGCATCCAGAATTAAGATTTCACATGTACAAGTCCCTTTGTATTAAGTCTACATTCTACAGCCAGTATGAAGGGATATAATCTATATTATATCCCCATACAGCAGGAGAATTGTGTCAGAAAAAACCTAAAAACGTGACACTTTGTCAGCATTTATAGACCTCGTGTCTAACAGTCGATGGCTTAGAGACATATATTTCTATAACAGCACATAGTCTCGTAGCCACACATCCTATTCTACAAGTCTGACAACAAACTTTACATTCATTTTGTCACACTTGTGCTTCAGATGTTTGAAACAAAATAATAAAAAAACATTTACTTCCAAGAGTTTATAGTACCTACAGTGTCTTTTAACTCAGTAGCCAAACCGTCCATATCCTCAGGTTTGTGACGTATGAATGGATCCAGGCTAACTTGTCCCTTTTCTTGTCCGCTGTCCAACTTTAATCCGGATCCTGCTTTCCTATCAGAGAGTCTTATAGGACTTCGCACCCTCAGATGGCAGCATAACCGTCTGTGTCCAAGTCCGAGGCCTCGGCCTCATCTGCAGATCCAGTCAGGGACGGGTAAGGCCGTGGCTGGTCTAAGTTGACGTAGTGGACCTTCAGACTGATGTAGTGTTCTCCTTCCAGACAGGACAGGATGTGTTGTACGTCTGCAGCCAGGCTACTGAAGCTAGGTCTGTACTCGGGCTCCGGCTCCCAACATGTCAGCATGATAGAATAGCTGTGGAATAAATGTGTAAATGAGTGAATGAGTAAGTACGTGAGTGAATATGTAAGCAGGTAAGTGAACTATTGAATGTCACTGTGAGCTTAAAAATAATATATTAAACTGAAGATAGATAGATAGATAGATGGATGGATGGATGGATGGATGGATGGATGGATGGATGGATGGATGGATGGATGGATG
>CAKALG010025944.1:0-10031 GCA_916700815.1 Helicolenus hilgendorfi | reverse complement strand
CGATCTCGTGAAGTTATCATTGCGCGGCGATCGCCGGGGATCGACTTGTCGCAGGCCTGGCTCATCTTGATCGAGCCTAACATAGCGCGCACTGGTGAATTTATTTCTTCAGTGGACTACATTTCCCATCAGCACTGATTGGACATCCACAGAAAAGGTGGCAAAATTTCCCTTTAAACCACTTCTAGACTTTAACTGTAAGGACCCCCTTTGTTCTTCCACTACACAAGAACACATATTTTGGCTGCATTTAAGTTGTTATTGTGTCTTAACTTAACATTATGTTTTTACTATGGAAATCCTCCTCTAACTAAAGGATTTGATTACTTTTCCAGCACTGGTACGATGTGCACCGCAACCTTCATATTTTGTCATCAGTGCCACTCTAAAATCCATTACTGGCAACACATATTTTATCTTCATCACTGCATCAGTGATGTATCTGACGAGTATATTGCTTTAAGAAAATATAATAAAGAAGTTGTCTGACTTCTCCTTGGTCAAATCAAAGTCATTCTTGCGTTCTCGTTCTGCCCCAGGCACATGATCCACAGAGAGGAAGAAGGGGGAGTAGTAGGAGTAGGTAAGCAGCATATATGCAGATGGGAATTAGTGGTCCCAGTAAACACCTGGAGCCAGAGGGGAAACAAGATGATCTTATTCACATGCAAGTCTTGTGCCACACTGCTGCTAAAACGCACTGCTTTTCATCCACTTTGCACCAGTAGATAGGTATGGCATCACCTTATTTCCTACTTTGGCTGTGAATGCTGCTGTTTTTTTCCCCTGCAAAGCTATTCAGGCTTTACTTTGAACATGAACATATTATGTAATTTGCTGCAAACGGGGAAGAAAACGCCTCTGAAAAATGTGCATGTTTCGGCGTGTGATCATTATACACACTATGGGCTTCACAACAAAAGGGGCCTTTCATTTCAAACTGCTGGGTAGACGCTGATTTCCTAAAAGCTATTGATTGAAAATGGCACAGCTGAGGAGCGGGAGAGGAGCCATGAATGGAGACAGTAGATTCTCACTTCCACCGTTCTCCAGCTGTGAGCTCTATCGCTGCATGGCCTTGAAGGAGGGGGTGAGGAGGGAAGAGGGCCGTCCCCGCATATGCTGTTTTTCACGAGATTTAAGACACAGTGCTGTCACTCCCCATATGTGCTTGTATAGTTTCGAGAGGTTTCATCTGAAATGGGCGATGATAACAACCGTGTTTTCGCCGCCGCATACTTTCTGCAACACATGCCCCAGTTTGCACTAATTGCTATCAACTGGCATTCCTCGCCATCTGGTTTCATCTCCCCCAAACATGAGACCATTGACACAAGCCTAATAACTGATAAGCATCCATTATCTGTTGTTAGGGCAATGCTGCACAGATGTCAACTCCGTGCATATCAATACGGTCAATACATTAACTTAATTATTGCTTATATAACATACACTGCCTCTGCCCTATCACAAGCCCACACCCTTCACCCGCACACACACACACACACACTGACAGATAACTGAGTGGGAGGAAGGAATGTCATATACCTCAGCATTTAGTTAGCATTGGCATCCAACATGATATATTCCCCGTCTGGGTCGCTTAGCACTGATGGCTTGCAGAAAGGGTTCGCCTGTCTGCCTGGCTCTCCTTCACTTGCCCCTTAATTCTGCTCTGTTTCTTCAGATGCCCACCCCCTTTGTCAAGGCACTGCCATAATTATATAAGAGTTATGCAAACCTGTCTCTCGCTGGCAAACAATGAAACATTTCGAGCTCTGAAATGATGTCGATAACCATGACAAATATGCAGCCACTTATTGTGAAATTTATCATTTAAAAACTAATAAAAGTTGTGGCTGCCTGGATGCTTTGTGGAGAATCACCATTTAAAATCATTCTTGATCCGCTAGATCAGCTACTGTGAAAACTGAAAATGGGATTTTTTAAAATGTCATGTGTTTTACAAACACATGGCGACAGGGGCAAGCTAACTCTGTGCAGCTTGCATAAACTTGGTTTATACCCTGAGAGCTTAGTGGAGGTCAAAGACACCAGATACAGTATGTCAGGCTGAATTTATCATCTCCTTATTCTCTATCTATAAAGGTTAGATTGTTGAATTTGGTCATTTCCTGTTTTTTACCACTTGTTTTACAACAATATGAGATACTGTCAGCCAGTGTAGAGATAAGAAGTTGGATTCTCTATTTGCTTTCTTCAGCTTTGTGCCTTTTTCCACTCCCACTAGACTCTTTCTATAATTCGTCCGTTCTTTGTATCTTGTTATGTTTAAGGCTGCTACCAAAAACTATTTTCCTTGTTGATTAGGTTGGAAGAGAAGGTTGATATCACTCTCATGATAGTACGGTGAATATAAAACTGGAGCCAGCAGCTGATTAACTTAGCTTGGCATAAAGGAAACAGCTAACTTGGCTCTGGTTGCAAAAATAAGTGAGATTGTATAGAAGTCTATGAGAAAATGAGCCTACTTCTCATTTGATTTATTACCTCAGTAAACATTGTAAAGTTTACTGTGGACTCATGAGATTTTGGTCTCAATCGCTTCAATACAGCTATAGACTTTATTAATCCCACAACTGGGAAATTCACTCTCCACAGCAGAAAGAAGACAGCTCAAGAGATACACATCTATGAAAAATATATACAAAATATACACAAGAAAAATACACCAAAAGTACACCGAATAAAAATAAAATAAAATAAAATACTATATACACAAATCCACATGATATATACATAATATTATGATGTTCATTTAGTAAATTATGGTCCCATTTAGAGTCAAATAGACAATAAAGCAGGGTATGCTTTAGGGCGTGGCTACCTTGTGATTGACATGTCGCTACCACGGCGTTGTCCGGTCTGGGAGTTGTCTGTGTTTTTGTCTTACAACTTTAACCCTTTCACAGTGTGTTTTCAGTTCATGAAAGTTAATTATAACCTTTTTGGTCGCCTGAAAATTTTATTCAGCGTTCGGTTGTACTTGGCTCCACTCTCTTGGGTCACTTCCAGTCGCAAAAAAACAAGATGGCAACGGCCAAAATGCCGAAAACGAGGTTTCAAAACGGCAGTTCACAAACCAGTGGGTGACGTCCACTTCTTCTATACAGTCTATGAGTGTATCCCTATCCAATAACAGCACGCAGTGCAGCCTGTTCAGAAAACACTCAAATATTCACATTCAATGTGCTGGAACCACCTAATGTTTAGTTCTTTGGCTTAAAAATGACATTGACTGATTGATTGATTGATTGATATACATATTGAAATAGTCATTTTAGCATGATAATTTCACCACATGTTTTTAAGGTATTTATCCCTTCTACGAGTCGTTGGCGTTATTAAGTGAGCAGCTCTCGTCTCAGAAGTTGGTTTCACCTGCAACTCAACCAGCTGCCAGCATCCTGACAGCACCAATGCAACAGAAGCAGCTTGGAGGGCCCACCAGGCCATCTCTAATTCAGCTCAGCTGCCACCCAGCAGCCATGGGGCATCCAAAGGGCTGAGTCACTCGCTGAACTGAAGATATGCCAAGAAGAACAGACAGGGGGAAAGCCCAGTGCCTCTCCCTCCGCAGCAGGGGAATCACTCCTTGTTATATGTAGATGTGGTTTTATTGGGTCACCTCCATCCTCGTGGCCTGCTTGTTGGAGCATGCTTGTGGGGGATTTGAACAGAGGCAGCTGGATTAGCGTGATGGTATGAGCATTGTGTCACAGGGGGCTGATACGCAGTCTTGCAAGATGACTGATCCAACTTGCCTGACTCGATTAGAGGGAGTCCATGTTACTCTTGAAATGCATCGTTCTTTTAGAAATGCATTGACTCTCGCGGCCAGTGGGCATTACTGACATGTCCTACGGGTGCGTTCACTGAGAAGCAGTCATGGGTGCTGCAGATGGCGTAATCTGTTGGCAGGCAGCAGTCAAACCTCCGCGTGCACACTTTGAATAAATCTTGCTTTTAGTATCGTTAGTATATTATTAACCTCTGGTTAAAAATAACAATTTACAGTAAGTGTGCCTGCTGTGTCTCGTCCCTTATCGACATCGGTTATGTACGGCAACGACTGCTTATCCGGCTGCTCTCTGCTGTGGTTTCTCCTTCATCTCATTTCCTCCATCGCAGTGTCAACCATAGGGTCAGCTCTCATGATGCTCATACGTTACCCGACCTATTAGAAGAATTTTCTCTGTATGTCGCCGCTCATTTCCTGAAGTGGCACCCTGACGGCGCCAAGAGAAGAGAACAAACATATCATGCCGGCTGAGGGGACACCTTGCTATTCTCATAACCTCTCCAACCCACTCAAGCCCCCTGACACAACCACAGTGTGTGTGTGTGTGTGTGTGTGTGTGTGTGTGTGTGTGTGTGTGTGTGTGTGTGTGTGTGTAGGCGTTTTCAGCAGTGTGTGTCTGAGGCTTTGGTTAAGAGTTTTGAGGAGCGTTATTGTTGCGGCTTCATGCTAATTGCCTGCGAGTGGCATCACTGCAGGAGGCTGCCGCTCGCTGTATCCACCTGCTGCTGATCACGAGGTGTTCCCATCACCACAGAAGCACATTCATTTGCAGGTATTTCTGGCAACGGAGAACAGGAGAGGTGATACTGGGACAAAAAATATGATTTCTTTTATTGAAGGTAGAGATGTTCCGATACCATTTTTTCCTTCCTGATACCGATAACGATACCTGAACTTGCGGTATCGGCCGATACCAAGTACTAGTAGTTATGATTATTGTTATTTAACAGCTGTTTACTACTGACCATTTATGGATGTGATAGGATTACCATCTTTGTTGTTTGGCCTGGCTCAGGTTAAACCCAAGCCCCTAGGAAGAGCGCCAATTTTCGTAGTGACCAAACGGCAGTACTACAACTTCCGTGTCCGTCACGTGATGCCATTGGCCCAAAAAGACTTTTTCCCACGTCTGTAACTCAGTGGATACATTTTTTTTAAATGAATCAACTTCCCAGCATGAAAGGTCGTAAAATGCACAAATAGCCAAATCCAGAGTCATTTCCCTTCCTCCGTTCATATGAATGAGACCCAGACCGAGGCTGGAGCCAGGTCTGGGAGGTGGAGTTAAATTAAAAAATGCACATGTGTGTACATATAGATGAGCTGTGATGACGCATCATGTGAAGACAATATTTAATTACTGGATGGAATTCACATCAACATCAACATTACATTAAAAGTACAGTATTAAATACATTAACACCTTACACCAGCATGTGTGTGCTGGTGTAAGGTGTCACTGTGTGTCATTAAGTAATGCCGAACTAATGCATGATTCATCTGGATCTATTAATGAATGAATTAATGCAGCGTGTATCATTAATTCCTGTTGCTCACCATTAAGCAATGATCAAGTCACTACTTGATTAGTCAACACTTAATGGATCATCAATCAATGATTGTTATCTCACAGTTACTTCATACATTAATTCCACTAAATTAGAGGTAATGAAATATGATGCTTTTTTTTTTAGTCAAGCTAATGTCGTGGCTCCTGCCAATGTCCGTCTGTCTGTCAGCTGGTCATGGATTGCCATGAAATTTCGTACAGACTTCAATGGATCTCAGATGACGAATCCTACTGACTTTGGTAATTCTTTGGCTTTTCCTAAAGCGCCACCATGAGGTTGACATTCATGGTTTTCGTGTGAGATATCTCGACAACTGTTGAATGGGTTGGCATGAAGTTTGGTCCAGAGACATCCCTGTCCCCCTCACGATGACTTGTAATAATTTTGGTGTCTGATTTTCCATCTAGCACCATCATCAGGTCAAAATTAAAATTTACTTTATATTGTGGTTAATGACCAAATACCTGAAAAGCTAAAAAAAAAAGTTCCCATCGGCCTCAGCTGTACTGCGTTTTTAGCATGCTAACATGTTAAACTAAGATGGTGAACATCGTAAACATTACACTTGCTTAACATCAGAAAGCATTGTCATTGTGAGCATGTTGACATTAGCGTCAGTGGGCGTCCGGGTCTGAGAAGTGAAGCCAATGAGGAAGTGCCTTAAACTTGGATTCTTTCTAATATCCAGCAGGGGGCAACTCCTCTGGTTGCAAAAAGAAGTCTGATTGTATAGAAGTGTATTAGAAAATGAGCCTACTTCTCACTTGATTTATTACCTCAGTAAACATTGTAAACATGAGTTTATGGTCTCAATCACTAGTTCCAAGTCTTCTTCAATACAGCATGATGTTCATTTAGTAAATTATGGTCCCATTTAGAGTCAAATAGACCATAAAGCAGGGGATGCTTTAGGGCGTGGCTACCTTGTGATTGACAGGTCGCTACCACGGTGTTGTTCGGTCTGGGTGTTGTCCGTGTCCAACTTTAACCTTTTCATAGTGTGTTTTCAGTTCATGGAAGTTGAACATTTTGGTCACCTAAAAATATCTTATTCAGTGGTCGGTTGTACTTCCAGCCTCTTGTGTCACTTCTGGTTGCCAAAAACAAGATGGCAAAGGCAAAAAACCAAGATGGCGACGGCCAAAATGCCAAATTCAAGGCTTCGAAACGGCATTCCACAAACCAATAGGGGACGTCAGGCGACTATGTCCACTCTTTATATACAGTCTACGGTTAGCATTTAGCTTAAAGCACTGCTGTGTCAAAGTACAGCCTGTCAGAGCTGTAACATGGCTGTAGATACTTAACGTACGTACACCTGTAGGGTGCCAGGTGGTCCGCCAATCATTTTCTAATTCGTAAGGAAAATAAATGGATTCACACAGTGGGACTTTTTTGTACTTTTAATGTAAATAAGGTGCTAGAGTGCATAAAAAACATTGACTAATAGAGCTTGTTTATCAAAACAAAGTGCCAGGAGGGGATTCCCCGGACCCCCCGACAGAGGTCTTTTAATGTTGATTCATTTTATCTGATAAATATTACTAATGTTTGTTTATTAACTGGCCCCTGGCCTCCTGTCATTTTTGCAAAGGTTGCTCCCGGGCAAAGCAAGTTGAGCATCCCTGCTGTATACTCTTAAGTCTTCTTTCTAAGTCAACAACAATAACAACTGTACTTCCATTCAACCGTGACTGCCACTTGAGTCATTTACATCAATTAATTCTCCAATCTTGTGGTGCAACACAGAATACACATTGTTCATTTTTTTGCCAAATGAATATTAATTTCAGCTAATGCATTCACTTGCTAATGGGGAAAATGACATCTGCCCTCAGATACAAAGCAGTTTTATAAATGAATTTATTCTTTGAAGTATAAATAGAAGAAACAAAACATTTACATCTGTGTTTCCATCGTGCCTGCATGACTCCCTTATTAATAATGTAAAATAAACTGGCCTGCGGTTGACCTTAATTTCTGACCCGTGCTTTTTGGTATAGTGTATATGTAAACATATATTAGACAAAGCCTTTAGGCTGCTGTGATTCATGACAGATAGCTTCAAAACAGGTCAAAACATTGACTTGATGTCTGAATACCCTGCATCTCTCTACTGCCAACAGTCAACAACACAACTATAATCAGCTTCCCAAGAGCCAATAAGTTCACTTCTGTTCCTTTGATGCCACCCGGTCTTCACTCAGGGGCTTTTTTTTTTTCTTCTATATTGAATCTCAAAGTCTAGTGGAGATATGATTAAGTCTGCAGTACAAGTGAGCTGCCCCAGTGATTGGGGAAGAAAGAGGGCTCTGTATCAGAGTGTCCATCAGTCCCTACCTCCATGTCTCTCTCTCTTTCTCTCTCTGAGGCCATTAGGAATCATAGCTCTCTCTCCCCATCATTAGATTAAATTCCATGTTCTGCCAGAGTGTGCAGGAAGACCACACTCATTACCCAAGCCGCTCTACTTTACCGAGTGCACGAAAGCCCCGCTTCACCTTGTAATTTGAGTCAGACGGGGCTCATCAGGGCAGGAGGCAGCAGCGAGATATGGAAGTGCTGCCGCCACTATCGGCAGATATTCGTGTCCCATACCGTCCTGATTACACATTCAGAGTGCTCGCTTGGCAGACGCGATGTTCATGGCGACATATTAGGGCAAATTAGTTCCCCCTATAGTGTACCACGGCTGGAGGGATTTGGTACACAGTTGTCACAATGGCAAACAGAGACATTTTACGATAATAGAGTTCTTAATAGAGTAGATGCATAACACTATACACATATTCAGTCACCGTGGTGGTTTTTGGTCCCTTTTCAAAAATAACTCTGTGGCCTGTCGGTCCCAGTGGGACATAAATCGAATGCACACTGGTATCCACGGGACAACAAACAGGAATACAACCTTAATATCAACAAAGGATTCAATCATTTATGTAATCAGGGAGGAAATAACAAAATCTCATTTGTCGGCAAAGGAAATGGTCCAGCTCGTAAAAAAAAGATGAAAAACAGCATTAGTTGCTGAGATCTTGTACATATGTAGGGCTAAATCGTTGTTGTATATAATTTGGGAACCATTCGACAGGCTTGATAATCCACGTGCAGAGAGAAAAAATATCAGATGATTGAAAAGATTCACCCTGGTAGCGCGAGTGTGGATTTCCCCTTCAAATAAAGACGCAACAGGCCGTGCAACATCACAGAACACTTGTTTATTTCTGGTCTGGTTACAGAGTGGTAATGAAAGTTATCAGTCGTTCCAGGAGAACCTCAAGTTGGAAACTACTTTTCATCGCTTATGGGACAGTTGATTAATGATACGCTCGGGTGTGAAATTACTTTCCTCTCCTGAATGTCAAACAACAGCTTAAAAGAAGAGATCACTGCATGAGTGATTGAAGCGCTCGAGAAAAACTGGATTTAAACATAATATGTGTTGCAATTTTAGTGCTCATGACACAAAGACACAGCGCTGTAGGCACCTAATCTTTGGTGACATCACTTTTTTTTTTGCTGGAATAAAAGACAAGTACTGGAAATGTTTAAAACTATGAATAGGGGATGGTTTAAAGCCTGTCTGAAATGTGTGATTTGTTCTGCTTTCAAATAGTTGAAGGACATCTGAAGCCGCCTCTATGGATCAGCTGGTTGACTGCAGAGAGACCTGCTGTGGTTCAAACAGGATGGAGGACGACACCCTGGGCTGTTTCCACTGTTACAACGAGGATATTTCTCCAGAGAAGCATTCTGGGAACAGGAGAAGGTAAGTTAGTTTGACACTTCACTGCCCACAATGAGCTAGAAGAGACCACGTTCAATAAAACAAGTATCATTTAGAATTGTCAAATCAAGTTAGTAGATAATCATCTCAGTCATATTACTACACTCAATATTCTTATAGAAACGACACTCACCAGTTGTTTCCTCATGGACCTGAGGACACCCTCCACATCTGCAACCCACATCTGTGTGGAAACGAGAGAGAGAGCGACAAGTGAAGAATTTCATAATTTAGAGAGAGATGCTGCAAAGCGGAATTGGATCTTGCACCGTTTGATCACGGCAGACCCACCTCTGAGCGAACAGAGTGGTTTCATATTTTAGTTGATGGAATATTAAGCGCGCTACAGGAGGTGTTCAGCCTTACTGGACTTCTAACAGAGTTAGAGTTAGTTTTAGTTGCCAAGGACATTTCTCATTGATCGATGTAAAAGCTGTAAACGACACAGACTTTGCCTAGAAGACACATTTTCTTCGGTGTTTGGACAGATGTTTTGAAGGAACCCTAAATAAAAAAAAAAATGAAAGGCCCCTAAAATGACTTTCTCAATCAGCTTCCACGAGTGATGAGGTCCTCTATTTTCAGCAAAAGTTATAACAGTTTTTTACATGAGAGGTTTCTGTATTTGTGTTTTTGTCTTTGCTTTCACCTGTTTTAGGGATGCACCAATACCACTTTTTTCAGACCGAGTACAAGTACTTACATTTGGGTACTCGCCGATACCGACTACCGATACGAGTACTTCTCTGTGCCAAAAGACCCTCATTAACAGCCAGCTGGAGGGTGTGAGTGACACATGGTAGGCTGGGGAGTCCCGCATACTTGGCGGTGCGCCGCAACCGGCTTTAGG
>CAKALG010025943.1:0-10785 GCA_916700815.1 Helicolenus hilgendorfi | reverse complement strand
GCCTCTCACTGATTAGCCTGACTATCTGCTTATTGATGTACTGGTTAATGATGTTCCCAGAACAACACAGACAGATAGATGGACGAGGAGGAGGAAGAAGAGGAAGAGGAGGGAGGTCATGACAGTAATAATAGAGGGAGAGAAAAAGAACAGACATGTCCCTTTTATTGTTTCACCCAAAAGCAAAGACATTTTTTTCTTTGCATTTCTTAGTTTTTTGGGACAATGACAACAACAAACAACGACTGGGTTTTTAACTCACCACACAGTTTTGTAATTACGAGCCTTCACCAAATTAGTAAGAGTAAAAGTGCATTTTCAGTACTGCATAGATTTGTGTAAAAAGTACAATGTTTCCATCATAAACATGTCTTCACTGTCAAGAGAAATGTGTAAAGCACAATAATTAAAACATATATTTTACATACTGTATATGATAAACATAAAACATTTTAAATATATGATAAACATTTTTTAAAGATGGAAAAAATATAATTAACTAAATGTCATGTAAAATAACCAGAAATTAGGGGTGTCAGGATATACTGGTATTGACAATTTAAAAAATGAAATATTGATATCATGTTAATAATACACACATGATAATGTGTAAATAATCCAGCACCTCTTAAATCACGCTTTTGTACAGTTATGGTTACAGACTCTCTGTCCACCTCTAAGCGTAATTAATTTGCCAAAATAGAGACAAAAAGGCACAATAAACAAAGTTAAAGATGAATTTGACTAATACTCATTATGCTCAGGTCAGTGTTATTTTATAATTGTATTGAATTAATTATATGTGACTGAGTAAGCAGCACTTGTAGATATTGAGCTGGATCAAATTCTTACTACTTAATTTACTGCAGAGTTATTTAATCTGCAGCAATGCATCATATTTTACAAAATAGCAGAAATATAAAGTAGTATAAAATGCAAAGTTCAAAATAAATATATAATCTTAAAATTTTACTTGTGTAAATGAACTTTTGTTGAGCATGTTTTTAGTATTACTTCATCAGACTTTCTCTTTGGTACGCAGTTACATTCATTTGCTCAGTAAGCCCTCTAAAATGTAAGTATGCATCAATAGAGTGCAACAGGAATGAGTCCTAAAACCCAGAAATGAGTTTGCATTTTAGCACTTCTGGTTCCCTCGTCTGGAAGTCAATGGGTTTTTTGAAGTTTTTAGTTGAAGTACGGTCTGATTTTAATATTTTGTTCTACAATATAAAATACATCAATAAATACCCCACTCATGAATTTTGAAGCCTTAATGTGTCTTAAAAAAGGTGGTAGCTAACAAGTGGCTAAGTGAGACTACTAAGAGTCATCACGCCGACTCGTCAGCCTTTACAGCCTTGTTATGTATACTCACGCTCATGCGACTGTGGTGTAGTTCGTTTGTAGCCTAATGCTTTGTACTTCTGCCGATTGCATTCACACTTATTATAGGTTATCTTGCTGAACAAAATGTGCAAGTATCATAAACGTGTGTTTGCTACAGAGCTTATTTTCTGCAATAATCCAAAACCCATTGGAAAAACCCTGTTGGCTTTTTGTCGAGGGAATCAGGGCGATGCTAACTTCCTGGTTGGCCTACAAAAATACATCATCCCCGGAGCACTCTATACAATTACCCATAAAAAAACTCACCAACAACATGCCACATGGCAGAAAGACTTTTCTGCCACTACACCTGGAGGGAAGCCATTTGAAAACATCTATTTTTTTAAACACACATGTTTTAAAGGGAGTTTGGTGCCTAACATGCTTCATACGGGCTACAGATCCCCATTAATAACGGGATATTCTGCCTGTTTAGTGTTTAAATGTTTCCATCTCTCTGCAGTTTGGAGACTCTGCCGTCTTTGATTGCATGTTACCTCTTATTGTTTAAGTCCTCCTGGGCATTATAATCCACACGTCTGTGTGTGTGTTTACATGTTTGCCTGTCTACATGGGTTTGTATCAGCGGGTACGTGTGTGTGTTGTTGGTGTGTAGTCCCTCGGTGGCTGTTCCCCTGCTGTAGACGCCTGTTCTGGCGATAGCATTGTCTCCATGTCCAAAGACCTGCCGGCTGCCCTATTCCACCACGTCTTTATCATGCTAATACAGAGAAAGACGGAGCGAGGGAGGAGGGAGGAGGGAACGATAGCTCGACAAACAGAGAGAAGGGGGTAATCTTTCCCCTCCTCTCTCCGTCCTCGTCCCTTCGTTCTCACCACCTCCTCTGTTCTCCGTTCCCTATATCCCCCTCTACTTCCCTTTCTTCTCGTCCCCGCACCCTCTTCATCTGCCGCTTTCTTATCTCCCCCCTTACTTCTTTGATAATCCCTCCCAACATTGTCTTCATAATTACACACAACAATGATTCCCATCCTTGCAAGAGAAATGTGCGCTGTGCATGGAGAATATTTCATAGATGAAGACCAGTGTGTGAATTAATAACTTGGGTCTCTCGTATAAGGTTGTTCCTGTGTGTGTGTGTGTGTGTGTGTGTGTGTGAAGGGGGAGCACATAGAGCCCAGTGTTGTTTTAACACGACTGCTACATTATGCATGCTGACAGCCCTGCCTGTCCCCATTAAAGGCCCATCTTGTTTCCCCATTATATCTGGTTTCTCTGTTAATAGAGCTCTTTGTGTGGCACTTCCCTTTATACCGGGGTTGTTACAACAGAAAGGTCAGCGGCGGTACAACCTGCCGCACTGCTGCGCCGCGCACAAGACTCCGAAATGACGACAACGGCACGATCCTCTCATTACAGGAGCTGTGTTCACCATCTCTTCCTTTGCTTTGGTCATTTCTCTCTTTCTTTCTGTATCACTTTCTTATAGGGCATACATGATGGGGTTTATAAGCTGTAACTTTATTAATGGTTAATAAATAATGTATTACTGTTTCATAGATTAGTAGTAGTAACCAAATAAGGACAACTTTTGATCCATTTGACTGGTTCATATCTTCGTCCAGCACAACTGACTTTGTCTTTCAATTCTTTCATTCATCAGAAATACCTCATACTTTAGATGGAAACTGTCTCTTCAAAGATGTTTTTAAACTAATTTTGTTTGCTAAATACATGGATGGTGGAGCGTACAAAGCCCGGTACTTTGACACAGGAGATTCTGGTAGCAGAGATAAAATAGGACCCATACGAATGGCCAACACAGTGCCTTACTGGATGACGTTTCGTCAAAAGTTGAGCCAGGTTCAACGGTTTTGTTTAGACGATTGTGCCTTTTTTTTTTGCCAGATCCCTCATAGTGGTCTCATTGAAATGAATGAGGGGGTTATGTTTTCTTCATGCAGAGCTGCAACGCCAGCGACTTAAAGCCCAGACAAACCGACCCAACATTAGAGAACTAGCGGCGATGACGGCCGACTTTCAGCTTGGAAAGACCCGGACCATGTGCAGATTTGATGGAATAACTTTTTATGAATTAATCATTCACTAAACTCACTTACTACAGGTCTATTGGCTTATTATTAAATGAAAGACATATGACTTGTCTTCCAATAAGACATCAAGCCTGCTGTCATAAATGTTTCCCTCATCCATCCGCTTCATCTCATCTGTCAGAAGCTGAACAGATATGAAACGTTACGTTTGACGTCAAGTTCCCGAATGAAATAAAGCCACATCCATGAATCTTTCCTTATTTTAGTACCCATAATTCTGTGGGTTTGAAGCACATTTCCATCCAAATTCTGTCACAACTAGAAAAATGCGTATGTGGGATTATATTTGCATTGAATCCATCAAGCGGTTTAACGTAGCTACTACTTAGAAATCCTCCGTCATCACAAACGCTGTGGAATGACTTCATCATAATAACGGCGTGAAATAATATCCTGCCATCTTTTCTCTTCATTCCCTTCTCTTTTCCTCCCATTTGTTTTTTTTCTCTCTCTCAATGGTAGGCTACCTTTTTGACCTCCCCCTCGCTCCTTCCCTCTCCCTCTCCCTCTCTCATCTGAGTCCACAGTGTGCAGGCCTCTGCCAGTGATCCATGGATGGTAATGGCCATTCCTGCTGCTCCCACAGCACACACCATTACTACTGGAACACCCAGACGCAGAAGAAAAGAGGAAGAGAAAGAAAGATTGAGAGAGACAGAATATTTTGGTTAAAACAAGTATAATCGTGACATGGAGGCATAGCAGTATGTGTGTATGGTGGATGGATGTCTGTGTGTGTGTGTGTGTGTGTGCGGATCATTTCATGGTGAGGATTAGAGAGGGCCAGGTAAGATATCTTGTTTCCTGTGACCTGCTCATCGCGAGGTTTCCCACACTCATCACTTCACTCTATCACATCCCTCTTACTGAGATATAAAACATATAGACATTGTTCCCTCTGACCCCCAACACACACACACACACACACACACACACACACACACACACACACACACACACACACACACACACACACACACACACACACACACTCACACACACTGCGTTACATCACACACTTCCCATACCTTAATATGCTGCTGAGTTGTAAATCAAATACCTCATTCACACTCTCACTTTGAGTCTATCTCTGTGTGTGTAATGCTATATTCCGGTCACAGTGAAAACTTGAGAGATGTGTGTGTTTCCTGTAACTCACTGTGGGTTATGATAACAACCGTTTCTCCTGTCAACAGCCCATAATGTCAGATTTACAGGGTTGCCCCCGGTAACCAGCCGGGCTGGCATGGCTGAGTGATTCTACAGCATCTGTCAGAGCCAGAGAGGCCATCTATCACACACACACACACATATCTAATGTGTCTCTCACACACATTTTCAGTGTAACAGGGAGACGATGTCGGCGTGAATTATCCAACAGCTCTCTCTCTCTCTCTTTTTCCTTCAGTGTGAGACAAGAAGAAAATAGCAGTTGTTCGTTCAAACAGCAAAAGGAAGAAGTTGGGGTGGATTTTTGAGTGTACAAAGCATTTTGTCTGGGGATCTCAGATTTTTCAGCATAACATATATGAGGCCGCGTTAACTCTGTTTCCCTGGCTGGAAGAACAACTGAGCCAATCAAAGATTTGTAGATGGGATTTCTGCGAGCCAGAAAGACAGTGGTGTGTCGAGACTTATGCTTCCAGTTTCTTACATTCCTGTGTTTAACATCTTGATTTGACTGATTCTTTTCTTAAAAGTGCAGTGGGTAGATTTGGAGCAAATATGATTAGAAAAAGTTATTTTTATAAAACGGTCACTATATCCTGACAGTAGTAATCTAAAAAGAATCATGTGCCTCTGTGTCCTCCAGTGTCCTCCGGTGCTCCTAATGGCATCTGCAATATTTCACAGACTGGAGGAAAACAACCAATCAGAGCTGAGCTGGAGTCTGCCGTCTCTGAGCAGCTGTCAATCACTCGCGAACTTCAATCAAACGGTCAAACATGATCAAATATGAATCAATATGCTGATACTGTAATGCCTATTTCTCACCTCAAATGATTTCAGAAACATCTTGTAGTGTACTGTTTAGTTGTAAAATGAGAAAGTTTGTGACCCGGTAGCCATGTTGAGATCAGTTGAGGAAATACCAAGGACGCCCATCAGCCGGAGATAACTTTCTTATTTCATACCCAAATACCTCTGTCTTATTATTGCTTTCTCGTAGCTTTGGAACTCAACTAGAAGTATTGTATTTAAGGATTTGTTGGTGAATACATGCTCCATTTGGTCTCACCAAATGGAGCATGAAAGTCATCAACACCGTTCTTGCTTTTGCCGTGTCATTTCACGCCATGTAGTCTTTACTGACTGCAATGTAAATACAGCCGTGTAAATGTGCCACACTCGGAGCTAATGACGTAGAATAAAAGGTAGGAGTTATTTTGAAGTTACATTAGTGACGTTTGTGACGTATTTTACGCGCTTTTGTTACGTTGTTTATGTTCATATTTTACATGAGGGAATGATTGTAACATGCTGAACATGAAGATCAACAGCAGAGCAGTGGATTATATTGCAGGACGAGTGGTTTAAAAGGTTTCAGACCTCGTTGGTGATGGAGCGAGCTGCAAACCTTTCACCTTTTGAGGCTAAAGTATTTGAGTATTTGGTACTCAAAAACTAGATTTATTATAAGAAATTATATTTCATCTTTGGAGCCCATTTTTGGAACAAGCTACTTAGTTTAGTTATGAAGACCCGATGTTCAGATTGTCTTCCCACTTTTTCCATAGTCTTTTTCTCTGTTATAGTGAAAAACAGTCCAAGTTATGCCTTTCTTCTCCATTAATGTGATCAAAGCTGTTTTAACTGCTTTAAACGGCCTCGCTGTGAAACCTGGAGGACATATCGGAGGATGTCATCGTGTACCACATTCACGTTCTGACTGTTTAGTTCTTATCGCTCCACACTATTCTAGATCTGATCTTGATAGACTATTTTAATTCTTATCATAATAGACTATTTCATGCACTGATGCCTTTTTACTCCCGTGCAGCTGTGATGAGGTCTAATTGGTTTGTTATGCACATATTCTCCGTGTGCCTCACCGTGCAGCGGACACAGTTTCACTGTGTTTTCTCTTGTTGCCTTTTCTTCTCTTTTGTACTTTCACTATTGTTGAAGCAGCAGCGTTGGCCTACTTCTCTCTTTCTATATCTTCAAACACACTTGAGACACACACACACACCAAAGGTTAATAGTTGTTGCAGCGGTGGTGATCACTGATGATTGTCCACTGAAGCGCAACTGCTGTCTCTTCTAATCTAAAACACGCAGTCAACACATGCACACGTTCAATGATATGATGTCTTTAGGTTTAATATCGATGAATCTGTCAGCAGGTAATTTCTCAGTTACACAGAGGATGGATGGAAATACTTAGTGTTTAGATAGCAAGTATTAAACAAAGATTCAAAGATGGAATAAGAAGAGTAGTGAGTTACCATGTTCTGACACAAGCTGGTCTCTGTCTCCTGTTATGTGAGAGTGATTCTCAGGGATGTTTAAGCCTCACTAAGCGGTTAGAGTTGAATTATACCCTTTAGTGCCATATTGTTTCCACTTTTACTTCTCTGCCAACTTTTCGTCTTCCTCCTCACCTTAAATTCTCATGTAAAATTTAACCCTTAACGCCCCCCACACTTAGTTCTGTAGAGATATTAGTCTGGAAAACATCCACTGAGAATCAATGAAGTGTTTGAGATCATAAGCGTTGTATTTCTAGCTCTCACCTCCTGATTTTGTTGAACAACCTGAAATAAGCTTCATGCACTGCCGTCAGGATATAGTGACCGTTTTATAAAAATAACTTTTTAAAATCACATTTGCTCCATTTCCAGCTTTAATGCAGAGTAAGAAAATCTGACGTGTCACACATAGCCAGACAGATACATTATGCTCGCTTGAGATGAGCCAGGCCTGCGCAGAATTGATCACCGGCGATCGCCGCGCAATGCATACCGGTTAGATTTGTGTCTGACTTGACTTGCTCTGACATCATGCACACGTGGGCAACGATAACCTCACGAGATCGAGGCAGCCGCAGTTTTTAGAGCCAGGCACCGCAGTTGCTCTCCACTGACTGCAAGACCCAGGGCATTATGGGAAACGCCTGGCTCGTGCCTGATCAAAGAGTTGATTGGCTCTTAGTTTTGGCTCTTAGTAAACACCAGGTGTTGTAGAAAGTCTGAACTTTCTGTGTAATTGTAATATTTAACGCTAGATTGTAGGATATTAGTCTCATGTTGTGCAATGAAGGTTTCATCTGTTAACAAACATATCTTGTATGGTTGATAATAATAATAATGAAGGTTATTCATATAGCACTTTTCAAAACGAGTGCTCATTACAAAGTGCTTTAAGGCGGACATAAAAACAATAAAGGCTAGACTACAATTCAAGATATATTCACATTTCCACATATATTTACAAACATATATAAATAAATCCCAAAGTGGTCTGCAAACTACAAGTAGCCTACAGATCGGATCTAACAGGAAGTGTCTTTTTCTGACACTTCCTGTAAATTCTTTGAAGGCTGCTGGAAAATGTCTGACTTGACTGCAGCTTCTTGTCACCGCCCCCTGCTGCTGCTGCTGATCGTGTCTACTTTTGAGGCGAGGCGCAGTTCATCTCAAACAAGCTTATTATTTCACCATGTGCAGCAACATGAACAGCAGCAACAACTCCTTACATGATACCTTACAGGTAACTAAATATAGAGGCCTAAACTACCAGAAGGGGATTTCACTATATACTACAGAACATATAAACACACAATTTAACCCACAAAAATCAATACTTTCTGCAATTTTGGACATAAATTAATAACAAGCAATTATAGAGCAAATATGAATGTAACCATCAGCTTCAGGAAAAACACCTTTTATCACAACACAAACTGACTCCCCCGTTGCTCCTCAAACATGGTACAACCAGGAAGTATAAACACACACGAGATCCTCTGCAGAAACTTTTCCCTGACAAGCATCCAACCAGAAAATACACACAGTGTAGGCAACCAGAAAGTGTCCTACATGTTTTACTTCATTGTAGGAAATAAAGTAAAAAGAGAAATCACCTTCTTCAGACAACAGGGAGGGAAAAATCTCTATTAAGTTCATAAAATAAACTGATTTAGCAAAAATTATAATTTTTTTTCCTTGCATTTATTTATTTTCCTGCATAGTCTCTTGTTGCACACTCCAGTCCTGTTGGTGGCGGTAATGCAACTCTAAACTGGTTTGCCAACTGCCAATAAACAAAGAAGAAGAGGAAACTTTTGCCTGAAGAGCAGGGAGCAGGTGAAGAACAAAGGTAAATCAATCCACAGATACATACTGTATATTGAAACTTGTATTGGCAGTGCTTCATCATACCATCAAACATTAGACAGTGTATACCTGCTTGTATACTGGACTGACTTTCATGGCTGTCAAGTTCTGGCCAAGTATTCATGTTGCACATGCATAACACACAGAGCAAGACTCCATTTTGCAGCATCATTAATATCTTTTGTGAAATTTATACACACTTACTGCCCACTTTGTAAGCACCGCATATGTGTATCTATTCATAAATGACCCATATTGTTCATTAAATGAGTATTTTCTTATCCGCAAACTCTTTTATTGCCTAGATTTAGTCAACCAAAAATGACATCTTCTGTGTTGAGTTAAACTTTTACATGTAAATTTGCACCACTGGCCAATAGCAAACCATCCCCTGTGAGTATTCACTGTCACCAAGCTTCTATAGCAACACCTGTTCCTCCAGGATGTGCGGATGAATGTTGTTATGCCACTTTCTGGTATGAAAGGCCTTAAAGGGGACATATCATGCTTATTTTCAGGTTCATACTTGTATTTTTTTTCTACTAGAAACATGTGTACATGCTTTAATGTTAAAAAAAACATTGCAAAGGTAGTTCTGAAGATGTGGGTGGAAAAGCTCAGATGGGGGAGAAATATTCTTACGAGCCTGCGTGTGTACTGTTCTCTGTTCATGTACTGTTTAGCTGTAAAATGAGAACGTTTATGACCCGGCAGCCATGTTGAGAACAGTTGAGGAAATACCAAGAAATAGGCATTACAGTAACAGAATATTGATTCATATTTGATCAGCGCTGCCTAGTTTGACCATTTGATTGGAGTTCTCGAGTGATTGACTGCTGCCTCTGTTGAATGAACAGCCAGTAGGAATGCTCTCTCTCTGAAATGACCTGTGATTGGCCAAAGTCTCCCGTCACGGGCTAGATTTTTTTAAAGCCTGAAAACAGAGCCATGAGGAGGTGCAGAAGTCTAGTTTTCTCTCAGAACACTTGAATTACAATATGCTGAAAGGTTATTATGGAATTTTTGCCTAATGATGCCAAAAATATTCTGCCTACTGCAGGTTTAAAGGGAGATTTGTCAAGTATTTAATACTCTTATCAACATGGGAGTGGGCAAATATACTTGCTTTATGCAAATGCATGTATATATTTATTATTGGAAATCAATTAACACAAAACAATGACAAATATTGTCCAGAATCCCTCACAGGTACTACAGTTAGCATAAAAAAATATGCAGGTGTCAGTGTGCTGACTTGACTATGACTTGCCCGAAACTGCATGTGATTATTATAAAGTGGGCATGTCTGTAAAGGGGAGACTCATGGGTGCCCATTTTTCCTTGCCAAAATGCTGCGTAAGTTTGGACAGTATTGAGCCTCCTTCGTGGTAAGCTAGTATGAGATGATACCATGGTTTTGTAGTTTCATATGATACCAGTATCTTCACTCGAGCTTTAAAACAGAGCCGGCTACAACCTAAAAATTGCAGGTTATGTTAATGCGTTAAAGAAAGTAGTGGCGGTAAAGCGAATTTGCGTTAACTCATTATTATCACGTTAACGTTGACAGCCCTAGTTTCTTTATGAATCCACTGTTCTTATACATTTGTAATCTGCTCCATTGTTGAACCAGGTCCAAATCCTCATATCTGTCACTGAACCTTGAGTTTTACAACTCCCAGTATGTACTGCCATTTACTTAAGTGAGGTTCGGCCGTAGTGGAAGAACAATTATAACCCATAACAATGAATGTGCACTGTAGTCACCACCTGGGTGTGTGTGATATGTCATAATGTGTTATGTTAGTCACTGCCCCTCTGACAGCTCATGTCAATAGGTGGGTGATACAGCTGTCATCATATTGTGGTGTGAATGAGCTTGGCTCGACTGTGTGTGTCTGTGTATTTACTGTGTGTGTGTGTGTGTGTGTGTGTGTGTGTGTGTGTGTGTGTGTGTGTGTGTGTGTGTGTGTGTGTGTGT
>CAKALG010025938.1:0-15149 GCA_916700815.1 Helicolenus hilgendorfi | reverse complement strand
GGCTCATGGCTTTGAAGAGGGCGTAAGAGTACTGCTTACCCCAGGAAACGTTCTGCAAGGGCGAAGAGAGAGGAAGGGAGACAGAGAGGGGGTGGGGAGGGAGTTACTGCAAGGCAAGGCAGGGAGGGAAGGCACTCCAGCAGGCAGAGGAGAAAGACAGGCGTTCCTTTGATGGATCACTGAATCTCTACCAAACACTCTGCCAACGTACTCTTCATGCCTCACATCCTAATGCCCTCACTGAGCGGCTGAACTTTCTACCTGTCTCTCTTTCTCTCAGTCTTTCAACACCCTCTCTGCATGGACCTTACCTGGCTTTAGTCACTTTCCCATTCGCCAAGGGGAGCAGAACAGCACATCATTTGTGCTAGTAAAAAAACTTGCATTATTTACACAAGTCTGAGGAATTGTTTCCCGAAAAGCCCGGGGCAACCTTCACAGCGAGGAAAAAGGAAAGGAGGACTGGCCCCCTCTCTCTCTCTGTCTCTCTCTCTGGTTTGATTTTCATAAGTGTTGTAATGGGATTCAGTGTGTTGGAGGCAGGGGAACAGATATACACAGCAAACATGCAGTCATATAACATATCAGCTTGCGGGTATAACTAGTTGAAAACGTAGTGAGTCAGACTCTCTTGAACTCTCGGGAAGTGATTTGCGCTGGGCGAGAGTCATTCCTTTCATCATTCACGGCATGTGTTCTCCTCTCAGAGTGACGTCGTCTTGTTTGCCTTTTAACTACTACGCGATTATATCTCCAGTCGGATTCGTGAGGCCCCTATTATCCAATAATGTGTCCAGCTGGGTTTATGAGAAGCCGTTTCATTGTTGTCCCGTCATTACTCAGGCTAAGTCATTTGAAAAGAACCCGATCGGTCGTTGCCGGCTGGGGAGCACACAGAGACGCAGCCGGGAAGAAGTGTAATTCTGCCGCTGGAGATCAGCTCCTAAGACTCCTCTTGTCTGTCATTAGTGTTTGACGATATGCTCTCTGAGACTGGGTTATTATGAGGCATGGATGGATGGATCGTGACAAGATGGACCCCTGGGCACAGACGCCTTAAAGGCCTTTGTTGGTCTCAGTTGCAGAGTTTTAGGATTTCTCTCAGCAGACTCAGAGGGCCCATCTTGTATCATAGCATCCTGCATAAGTGATGAGAATAAACACTCTCTCGATTTCTTGTAACCTCAAAGGGAATGTTTTAGGGGTCAGTATGCTTCAAACGCAGTACTTGTCGGATCATCAAACAGCGTCTGAAACCCCCTCTTTCCAAACCTTTCCGATATCAGAATTAAGGGTCTGGTTTCTTTAACTTTACAAAAAACAACAATGCGATAATCGCGCCCATTTTTTGCAGTAATTGTCGAGGCGTGGGGAGGTTAGAAAGAAGAGAGGATTTGAACTTCTCCCTGAAGCTCTGTTTTATATTCTTCCCACAGCTGCTTCTGTCACTTTTCAAGTGTACAAATGAGTGAAACTCCATGAATTCCTTCCAGCAGAGAGTGTAGCCGCTCAGAACAGCTACGAACTAGGGCTGTCAGAGTTAACACGATAACAACGCGTTGCAAATACAACTTCTTCAGGCAATAAAACTACAACTTCTTTAGGCTTAGACAAAAAAACTACAACTTCTTTAGGCAATAAAACTACAACTTCTTTAGGTTTAGGCAAAAAAAAAACTACAACTTCTTTGGGCAATAAAACTACAATTTCTTTAGGTTTAGGCAAAAAAACAAACACTTGGTTAAGTTTAGGTATAAACATTGTGTTTTGGGTTGAAATAACTACAAACCCAAAGACAACCACACATTGTTGTTTCCACACAGGATGCAAATTCCAGTCTCCTGGGTGAAAACCCTCTGTTTTGTGTCCCATCCATTGTCCTTGATCTCCACCCCTCATGGAGTTTCACACTGTCTATACTGCAGCGCCTGACTTCCGCTTCTGCTCCTGTCATAATTACTACGGTCACTAGAGGTCGCTGTCTTTTATACCTTCTTTCGGTGATCTACCATGTGAATAGATGATAAAACCTATTAGTGGGTGTACTACATCCCTATTGACACACATCTATGGGGCTTATAGCGGCTGATAATGCCTATTTAATAGCTTGACAACAGTCTAATCGGCTGAACAGAGGCTCTTATAGGACTCCTGGGGCACATTATCAGATAGTATCACTATAGAAGGCTTGAAAATGTACAATACACCCTATATAGTTGCATTCCAGATTTCACAGATTTATTTTTTCCCGCACTTTGTGTTGGTCTCAGCCTCAGGAGAGGGCATGTCTTGGTGTCAGAGGAGGATTTGGACGCCTCATTAACACAGTGCGTGTCAAATGTGTGCCTTTTTTGCCCAGAGACGTGCAGAATCTCCAGTGAGCAACCCGAACAGGCCCATGGAGGCTACATTTGTGAAACCCAGTAAGCTCCTATCTGGAGACAAATGCGACAGCTCCCCGGTACAGGCCGCCACGGCAGAGTTGCTGACTCCTCCAATATAGCTTCACCTCCTGTGAACAAGAAACGCTGAGGAAAGCGCTCCATATAGAATGAAAGAAATATGAAACCTCCAGAAAATATAGTTAATCTCTGTCTTTTAGTTCCCCATGCCACACTGTATTATAGCACATCTCATCACGTTCACACGCTGGTGCCTCCTTTTGTCACCATTCTGCTCGACTCCACGCTGTTCATCAACCGGGATTTAGTAAATGAGTAAATTCACAGCTAATCATCTGCCCTGGATGACTCACCAATTCTCATCTCCATGCTGATTAGTTTATTCTTCCAGAGACTGATTAGAAAATTTGTGATAATTACATTTGACAGCTTTAATAACAAATAGAGTCCGGTTTGTTTGTTGGCAGCTTTGATTTTTTTTTCTCCAACGGGTTCAGCCAAAAAAATACTGTCTTCATACAAATAACCACCATTTTTTTCCCACAATATACAGTGCAAGGCAAATATTTGTCGCAGAAATATGTAGCGTTTTTGTATCTTACTGTGGCACACCACACATAGACTGATTTATCTATTTACACAGAACAAACCCACCCGACCAAGCAACTGGCACAAATACCATTTGTGAGGTCATGAGCCTTAGGTGTCCTTTCATATGTGTACATTCAGCCTGTGTGGTAGAGATGGGTGGGCAGCAACACTGCAGAATGTGTGTTTTGACATAATCGTATGCATGGAGAAGCAGAGAAATGTAGTTTTGCCGGATGAAAACAGATAAGCTCGGGGTGACTCACCGCACCTTTTTCTATTTGTCCTTGTATGCGTTTGGTGCGCACACAAACAGATCCAACGGGGGAATGTATGCACTGCATGAGCGTGTCATATAATCCTGTTGTAGTACAGGTTATATAGGGCTTGGGGATTGACGTCATATCTCGTTAGACCGTATGTCATATTACTGATGTCGGTTTATCTATAGAGCATATGATGCAGACGGGATATTTGACTACATATTTTTTAATGAAGATCTAAAAGGAGCAGGGAAAGTGGCCAGACATGTTTTCATCCGTCACAGTAATTTGCCCGCCTAAAGTTGCCTGAATAAAGTATGTACTGTGTGTTGAAATTCAGCACATTGTAATTCAAGTGTTCTGAGAAAAGTAGACTTCTGCACCTCCTCATGGCTCTGTTTTCAGGCTTTAAATAAATATAGCCCGTGATGGGAGACTTTGGCCAATCACAGGTCGTTTCAGAGAGAGAGCGTTCCTATTGGCTGTGCTCTGGCTGGTGGGAGGTGCTTGGTTTTTCCTCAATAGAGCTCAACATGGCGGCCGGGTTACAAACTTTCTCATTTTACAGCTAAACAATACACTACAAGATGTTCCTGAAAACATTTGAGGAGCATGATTTTTTTCAGATTACCTGTGTCAAACACTACGGTCAGGATATAGTGACCATTTTATAAAAATAACTTTTTTTATCATATTTGCTCCATTTCTACCCACTGCAGCTTTAACTATAATGTCATAATGAAACAAAGTATTTTATATATTTCATAAAAAATAAGATATTAGTACTTTTATTTGCTAATGAGTCGGATAGTATTCATTAAAAATGGCGCTCCAGCAACATTTTGTCAAAATGACAGTAAAGCAGCATTGTTTGGGGTAATGCAACAGGTTATGTGGTGTGTTGTAGAGCGTTTCTTATGAGACTAAAACATGGAAGGAGGGGGTGGAAATTCATACAAATGGCCGCTGAAACTAATGTCCATCCATCCATCGAACAACAAAAAAAAAATTGCCTGCCACAGTGGCAGACAGTGAAAAAAAGTTAATTTCAGACCCTGGATAGAAGCCATTATTGGGTTAATTTAACCGTCTGAACTGATGTCGGTGGCTGACTATCAACGGCGGTGAACAACTGCCGTGTGCGAATTGAGACAACCCTGTAAAAATTCACGCACTACACAAGTAAGTATGTAGTGTGCACACAGTGTACTACATGGAAGTGTACTAACGAAAGTATCTATGCTTTGGTCAAAAGCATAGATACTGGTTCGATTCCTTGACTTTGCGTTTGTCCTGCAATTACAGGAAGTGAGTCACAGCAGGTCTGGTGCAGTGCGTAGTGATTGCATGTTAAAAGTGTAGTGAATAGAAAGACAGAATTATTTATTTATTCTTGTTCTTGCCTGCTCTTTGGGGAGAGTGAGTCATTGCAGTATTAAACATCAGAAAATGCAGTTTCTACTTGTTTCCTATTCTCTACAATCCCCTTGATTTTAATAAGTATGGCTAACACAACACATGTATTCAGTTTGTCCAGAGGTCTAAATATAATGAAGCCCTGGATGCAGCAAAACAAGTGACATCAGATACTACATATTCATCTCTCAGCAGCAGCTCTGCCTTTTCTTTAAAGTAACAGCAAAGTGAATTAAAAAAAACTTCATTACCACATGCATTAAAACTAGTATTCAAATCAAAGTTTCTATAATTACACTGAGCCAAGTGTTTGACTGTGCTTGTAATGTTTAACAACTTGCCAGCATTTGAATTCATTCGTCAAACAGTCCCGTCACACAAGGTGTGACTGGTGATGTGACCGGAAAGGCAATCGATGCTTCACCACCGTTGCCGTGCCTCACCGAGTGTGACCCAGAGGCTCTGCTTGTTGTTGATACCGACGAGTCATTTATGAGACTAACAGGATGTAATGCACGGCTGTAGAGGACAGGATTTGACCCCTCGACTGCACCAGTGCTCACAGGGCAAAAAACATAAATTAGAGTTGTTACTCATCTGTACAACCACAGACGCATTTCCTTCCACATTCTTATGAAAATTAAACATCCTAGAATGTGTGTGTATGTGTATATTTTCCATTTTTTAATATGTTTCGGTGTCAAATTCCATCGTATTTTTATGTTTTCATTTCCATGTTTCATTCCAGGTAAACGCTGCCCTTTAAAACGAATGAGCTCAAACATCCGCATTAACTGGTTTTAATTACTCAATCATATAACTCTCTAAAACCCCACAAGCTGTCCCATGCATGGGAGGGAAAAAAAATAAAAAATACACGTGATGCACAATATTCATTTTTCAATTACGTAATCAAACTACAAGCTGTTCTCGCTGGGAGTGCACAGAAGGCACGGCAGTCTTTGAACACATAAGCGAGGGAGTGCAGGGGTCCGCCGGCCTGCATGACCACCAAACTGGAAGTTGGCAACAAAAGCACTCACAGCGGTAGATCTCAGTGTGAAGGTTGTGCTTTTCTCTGTCTCCAACGTTTTCAGCAGTCCTCATGAAGGATGCATCTTGGACTGCCAAAGCTTTCTACAGTCATTGTTTTTGTTTTTGTTTTTTGCAGAGGTCTCCCTTTCTTTCCTCACGGTTGTAAGTTTGAGTTATTAGTGGGGTTGCAACTAATGATTATTTTCATTAATATAATATAATACTTATCACACTTAATAGATCCCACTGTTTATATTGTTTGATGATATATATCTTCATTCTGCCCAGCCTTACTCTCCAACATGTAATTGTGTGCTTTGTGATGCATTTACTTCCCTCATTATTTTCTTTATCGCTTAATAAATAACGACCTTTTGTCACCTTGGTAGAAGCCTGGTCTTTCCTACTTTCTCTGAAGGGTAATGGATTCCTGTCTACAATAACAACAACAACAAGAGTGACACTTTGAGGAGTGAGGGGACTTCTGCTTTTTCTTTTGGTGTCCAATCATGTGCAACGAAGTAAGCAGAGACCACTTTCAGTGAGCACACCCTCAATCAGAAAGGTTAAACTAAACAAGGAAGCAGCCTGTTTTATGTCTGGTATAGAGAAACTGTACTGCACTCTCTCCAGATGGCTATAGCCTCCATGTAGGGCTGCACAATTGAAAATTAATCGCGATCACGATTTTGGCTTTTCACAATTAAATAAACATGATAGAATGTGTGCTCCGCTACTAGAAAACTCATGCATAAATTAATAAAACTGAGTATCGGGCGATGGTAAATTATAACGCTATCATGACACATCAAATATAATCATGTAAAATTACGTTTTTGTCGAAAAACTTGAACAAGTCCAGTTGTTTGAAGGAGATGTTTTCATAGCAATATATAATTGATAATAAAGAGGGAATTATGACCTGTTTAACTTCCTAACAGTAGCTCTAAGCAGCTTGGAATATATAATTAGAACTACTAATGTCAGGATTCTTTTTAATCAAAGCAACTTTTTAAAAATATTATTTTTTTATTATTTATATTGTGTTTTTATGCAAATAACAATAGATGACAAAAACAAAGTAAAAGGATAACATTTTGAAGTTTTGATGGTTGTAATTGTAATGTAGCACAACACGGAAGTGAAAACTCTGTTTATTTAAATGTGAAATTGCAATAAAAATATTTTGTCTCTAAAATCTATAAATAATCGTGATAATAATCGTGATCTCAATATTGATCAAAATAATCATGGTTATTATTTTGGCCATAATCGTGCAGCCCTACCTCCATGTATAACAAACGTGATCTTGTCAAACTTATAACCCAGCACCACTGTTGTCGAGTGCTATCCTCAGCAGCCGTACTCCACATGTTGACATTTCAGGTGGAAATACACTTACATTTCTGAATAAAGAAAGACTGAAATCTCCTATTATCAGCAAAAACTCTCTAGGAGGGGTGGAGAATAACACACACAACAATGTCAACCAACCAATTGTTCTCTGCACCAAATAATTAAAAAAGCCACAGCTGTTCACATCAGGGAAAAAAATAGTTCACTCAGATGAAACCTGTCCTCATGTTGAGGGGAAGCGCCATCAGAGAGGAGAGGTATAAAAGAAAGTTTGATTAATTCATAAACTCTGGACTGAGCCCGGCTGCTGGAAGTGACTCATTCAGAGGATGGAGAAGAAAGAGATGGGAAAGTAGTGGGTGGTCCGGGGATAAGAGAGGCTGAAGGGTGGTTATGCATGGTTAGGCCGGGCCTGTCTGTTTTGTTTTTGTGTCTACCTACAGTATCCGTCTATCTGTCTGGCCCTGAATCTCCCTGAGACACGAATCCTCAGCAGGATACTGCTCGGCTGTCCGTCTCTTTGATATAGAGAGCACACAAACACTCACAAAACACACACATGTTCCCCCGTGCTCCTATATCTTTACACTATACATGCAGACAAAAGCAACGTCCCATCACCCCTCTCAGCCGAGCCAACGCAGCGACAGCACCATTATCTTGTCTGGTGATTAAGTAAATGCAGCCTCTAAAGAGTAAGAAGCTACTTTCAGGCCATTAGTCAACAAGATAACGGTCCTACACCCGGTGCTGCACCACTCAGCAGTATCTGCAGTCCTCGATGGCCCCACTCTTCTTCTCACAGCTGGAGACAGAACGTACCAACGACAGAAACTAAACCGTGACGCAATCAAGAGTTTGAAAAGCAGACGTTCTTGAGCAGCTTCAAGACAAAGACGCGACCTTCGATGGCGACATTCACCTGACAGTTCAGTCCGCTCTCCCGACAGCCCGGAGAATCCCATTAGGTATTTAAACAGGAGGGGAGATATCTTATCAAGATTCTGAGCGCATGAACACTAATGCATTGCGATGGTGTGAGAAGAGGAATCCCAAATGTGGGCAGGGCTTTTCACTTTGGATTTGCCAGACCGCAGTCAGCGCACAGGCCTCGACTCCTGCGAGGATCCACAGGGAAGAGAATCCACAAATTGCTCATTCTACCACATCACAATCAGTAGCACTATGTTAGCTGCTGACATCCTACAGGACCAATCACATACGCAAAGATTTAGCCTCCAATGTGTCTCATATAGGGCCGCAACTAACGATCATTTTCATCAATTATTTTCTGGATTGATTGGGTTCTGCACACTCAGGTCCAATGCGAGTACTCAGTCATCAAAACTGAGGAGAAATCAATATAGAAAAGCAAGCTGGAAATTAAATTTAATTCCTGAATGCTTCCTGTTTTGTTTCATCCTCAGTTTTTTTTGTGATATGTTGAATCTGTGGAGCTTCGTTTGAATTTCAACATAAGAAGTGCAATAGCGAACTGCATTTCCTAAGTGTACTTGCATTAAAGCCATAGACTGTATATAAGAAGTGAACGTAGTCAGCGAGACGTCACCCATTGGTTTGTGGACTATCATTTTGAAGCCTCGAGTTCGGCATTTTGCCCGTCACCATCTTGTTTTATTTGCAACTAGAAGTGACACGAGAGGGTGAAGCTAAGTACAACCAAATGCTGAATAAGACATTTTCAGGTGACCAAAATGTTTAACAATTAACTTTCATGAAGTGAAAACACACTGGGAAACGGTTAACGTTGTAAGACAAAAACACGGACAACTCCCAGAGTTGGTAGCGACCTGTCAATCACAAGGTAGCCACGCCCTAAAGCATCCCCTACTTTATGGTCTATTTGACTCTAAATGGGACCATAATTTACTAAATGAACATCATGCTGTATGGCAGAAGACTTGAAACTAGCGATTGAGACCATAAACTCATGTTTACAATGTTTACAAAGTGAGAAGTAGGCTCATTTTCGCGTAGACTTCTATACAGTCAGAGTTCTTTTTGCAACCAGAGGAGTCGCCCCCTGCTGGCTATTAGAAATCATGCAAGTTTAAGGCACTTCAGCATTGGCTTCACTTTTCAAATGTTTTCAGACGGTTGCCCACTGGTTAAAAAGCACAGATGTGTTATCTTTAATGTCATTATTGAGATTTTCTGTTGTTTAACATTTGCCCTGAAGAAGGTCTAGTGACAAAAATGTAGGCTCTTTGATTAAATACATGTATTCTACGTGTTTATCCTACTTTTGCATGTGCTTTTTTTTACATTTAGTTACAGATTGTTGACTTGCAGACTTTTTTCAAGTTGAAGTGCTGGACATTTATACACACAGGAAGCTTTTCAAAAGCAGATATAATTAGAAAAAATATCCATGTTGAATGCTGACATTTATTCAAGTTGGGTTGTATTAATTGGCAGAATAGTTTTACATTTGTTCAAATCGGTTGGTATTTGTTGCTGGATTGGAAAATGCATTTGTAAAATTTGTAAAACATCATAGACTACTCACAAAACAATCGTCATACACATTTGTAGATCTTAATTTGCGGATCACAAAACACACTTTTGTTACCAACATCGAGACCAATTTCTCTCTACATTCTTGTGGCGTAGCATTGTGTTGTAAAAGCAGTGTGATCCTCTATAAAATGTCCATAATTGCCTGCTTTTTTTGTCTGACCAACAGTCCAAAACCCGAACATATTCTGTTTACAGTGAAAGAAAACAGACAAACTTCCCTTTGAGAAGCTGGAACCAGAGAATGTTTGGCTCTTCAAAATCGTTGCAGTTTCATTTTCTGTCTATCGACTAATCGATCAATCCGCTAATCCTTTCAGCAGCCTGAACGCTGTCACAATCAGTATTTTCATACCTGAACACAAGAAGCAAAAATGCACTAGATTCATGAAATATATGGTAATCCTAATCCAAGAAGTTGTGAAAGTGCTGAGATGTGAAAGCATTATTGTCCCTTCAGACTCCTGAACAGACGAACTCTGTGAGGTTCTATATATAGGTGTGCTAGACTCAGCTGCAGTCACAACGTGTCACTAGAAACTTTATATCTGTGAGCAGCTGGGATGTATCTCTGTAATGTTGTTTCGACATACTGCATACAAATGATTCTAGTCTCATTTTACCAGTCGTCCCAGCTGTGTAGCTCACCTATAAGTGTCCAGCAGGCAGGTATCCGACAGTTTATTAGCTCCACGTTTCAAAGGCCCTTTTGCAATCCCCAGCAATGACTATAGATTTCGACGGTGCAAATGATCCCACCACACAGGAGGACAGCTAATTAGCCTTCTACATCATCCCCATTTCATATTGATTTGCATATAAGAAGGGGAATATAGCCGATTCAAGTGCAAGGACACGTTTATAATTAAGCTCAGTGATTAATATGAATCCAGAGCAATGTTGATGAAACGTGCTGCAGTAAATGAAGGAGCTGTTTGCCCACTTTTGTGTACATAACCATTAGCGAGGCTGAATTGTGACTGTTATGTGGGGAATTATACCGCTGCAAATTGATTTCGGTGCAAGCAGAGATGGATAATGTCTGCTCAGGATGAATAACACATGTTAGTCGGGCAACTCGTTGCCTTAAAGTACAAAATAAGAGTCGGGTACAGGGCTGTGATGTTGAGGAAAGCTGACATTTGCACCTCGAGTCTGATGCCTCTAAGCAGTCGGTATGCATGTGGAGTGCAGAAATGTTTGTCAGAGAGAGGGAGATGAGAGGGCCGAAGAGTTCCCCGGGCGACCATTTACAATCAGCATTTACCCAGGAGGCCCGTACACACTTCTACACTATCACATGGCTCGCAGACGAGCAACCACAGTCCGTTTGACCCCAGCTCAGAGAGAGAGAAAGACAAGCACTATGGAGATTTCTTTCACGCATTAAGGCTCAGTTTTAAAGCTAGAGTGAAGACAATGGCATCATATGAAACTAGAAAACCTATTGAATCCATTGGTGCCAACTATGTCATACTAGATTGTCGGGAAGAAGGCTAAATAATGCTCCAAATGCTACATTTTGGTGAGGAAATAACTGTCATTAACTATGAACAATCATGCAATTAATCACAATTAAATATTTTAATCGATTGTCAGCCCTAATTGTAGCATTATGTACATAATTTACATGCTCCTTTATTTCTATTTTTCTTTTATATAAGAGAAAATGTAAGGTCCCAAATTCCCCGGCGGGGATCAATAAAGTATTTGTGATTGTGATAATAATTATTCTGCTGATAATTTTCTCAATTAATTATATGAAATGTCAGAAAATTGTGAAAAAATTAACATTATAATTTCCTAGAGAATTTCATGTTTTGTCCAACCTACAGTCCAAATCCAAAGACATTCCTTTTACTATCGCATAAAACAAATTTGAGCATAGTTTGTATGCTAAATGTAGTACCTGTGAGGGTTTCTGGACAATATATATCATTGTTTTGTGTTGTTAATTGATTTCCAATAATAAATATTTACATACATTTGCATAAAGCAGCATATTTGCCCACTGCCATGTTGATAAAAGTATTAAATACTTGACAAATCTCCCTTTAAGGTACATTTTGAACAGATAAAAAATGTGCTATTAATTTGCGATAAATCGTGATAACTATGGACGTCACGCGATTAATTATGATAAAATATTTCAATTGATTGACAGCCTTTAAAGAAATTTAAGAAAAGTGCAATATGTGTAAATACTATGAAACAATAAGACAAGAATAAAAACAGCACGTTGCTGTTACACTGCCACTAGTGTTCATACACTGTAGTGATATTTGGTTAAACAACTGTCTAACTGCCTCTTTAAGCTCTGTTTCTTTGTCGGTTGGCAGATCGATAATGTACCTGCAACAATGTCCCTGATGAAATGTACCTGCACTTCTTATTTATAGATAGACTCCTGCTCCAGATTAGTCCGACACTACTGTATATGAAAACAAAACACAAAGAGAGAACAAGACCAAGTCTGTATTTTTATGTTTTTAATACACCTGCAATTATGAGAAATACTATATTTTTCATATAGCTTTACGCAGGGTATGAAATTATTATTTTTTTTCACTTCCTGTCACTGTAGCAGACAAGTATTTTTTTTTGTCTGCCAATCAGAAATTTCATCTGCCACTTTTGAAATCTCCGTCCTAAATGAAGGAATAACATTTTAGATCTGAAGTCATTCAATGAAATGCAAAAACCACTTTTACATATATACCAAATGCCAAAATAACAAACAAAAGAGAAGAGTGTGTAATACTTACAACCATACCGTTTAGGGACACCCAGCAGTCAGGGGGGAAGTCTTGGAGGAGAGGCACCAGATACTGGAGGCAGCCATCCCAGTGACACAGAAGCAGCATCATCCCTATCAAATTAAATATTCTTACCACTGCACTAGCCAGGTCATAGGTCATATGGAAGATCTGCCAAAGAGAAAGACACAAGGAGAGAGAGAGATACAGAAAGACCTCGGTTAGACCTCTTTTGTTGTGTGAAAATGTGCGTTCAGATTCTGATCATGTTCAAGAATGAAACTCTGAGCAGGAAACAGACAGACAGCGGATTTAGATCTCTGAAACATCACATGCGTTGGTGTTTCAGATATACAAAAAGAGATATATATTTTCAAAGATAAAAAGATACTTTAAACGTTCACAAAAGTACAAAGTCACCTTTGAAGTGGAGGGCATGGCGCGCCTGTTTGGCCACCAGATATTTTGGTTGCCGCCAGTGATCGTGCATGTGTGTGTGTGTGTGTGCATCTCACACAGATGTTGAGCTGCATAATTCAACATGGCTGTTTTCCAAAACAAACTGACCAGTGGGGGAAATACGCACATACAGTACAGCCGCACAGAGCAGGTAATGCAGAGCGAGTGAGGTGAATGAGAACGATAAAGGGAGTGCATGCATGTGGAATAATCAGCCGGTACGTGTGTTTAAAAGCCGTGAGCCGGTGTGGTGTTATTTCATCAGAGCAGGAAATATCAGAATAGAAAGTCATCAGCAGGGTGAGTGAGCATATGTGCGATGTGCAGCGGTTTCATTCACATTCGATCTGAGCGAAGAGAATGGACTCACGCCCGGCTGGCTGAGGCACTAATTCAGAGCGTCTCATTAGCATGAGAAACCCATTACTTCTCTCCAGGTTAGTTATTCCATAATCGCCCTCACACGGAAGCTACATTTCTCCCTCTGCAAAAGTTAAATATGGAGAATAAGATTGGTGATTGCTGATTGGTGGGTTTTGCATAATAAACCTGCGCCATTCGCCAATTTGTTGAATGGAAGATTTCAAGTAATTAGTATCTATTTTTAAGTTTACGGCTGGCCTTTCTCTGTAAACTGCCCATTCGACTTATCATGTACTTATTATATCAAGTGTAACGACCATTTAATCGGGCCTCGATTAAATGGTAAAGGGACGGCATGCCACACTGTCATGAGGTTAAAATAAATCACACAAAGTGGGAAATTGTATACTAGCGATGAAAAGCGATGAAACTAGCGATGAAAAGTTTGAGCAGTGTTTCAAAGTTGTAAGTGAAACAAATATTTAGTTCTTGAAGTAATAAATGGACTAAACTGATGCCAGACTGTAAAAGAGAGGTATAGAAGGTTGAGGTCACACAATATGTGAATATATAATGAACATCTAACTAAGATCTATTGAAATATTTTACTTAAATAAGAGCAGAAATTAGTTTGTTACATTAAACATTTGAAAGTGAAAATGTTTTTGAAAAGCTAAACACCAACAAATATGGATTGAAGCAGAAAATGTAAATTTCTTTTAATTATAACATCTATTTTTTTTTTCAATAAATTTAGACTTTTGGACTTTCCAACACTCTGGAGTTATTGGAAATGTTAAAATAACACGAGTCACAAATAAACCTACGTGGCCACCACTGGAATCTAATTTTACAAGTAGTATAATACTAATAATATTAGTGTAGCCTAATCTTTATCTGCAACTGTGGAAAATACCAGGTTCAATCAGAATATGGCCTACTAAATAGCAAAAAAATATATATTTTTAAATATTTTTATATAAAGACTTTTGTATAGATTATCCAGTAAGTGTGTTATTATGATTTTTGTTATACATGTGCAAATCTAATTTTGGCAACCTCAGACGCCTTTTGATCTTTGGCGCTTTATTTTGGTGTCATGTGCTTTTAATTTTTCTCCTCAGTTCAATTTTTACTTTTTCTGGCTTATATACTTCAGAATTTGGCAAAAAATACTGACCACTTTTGACCAGATTGCAAGGGCTACTTATTTCCTCTTCTCATAGAGTGCAATCACTCCAGAATAGGCAGAGAGCCTGAGCATGGACTTCATGTTGTGCTGACATGTGTTCTGGCATAATTATGAACCAGTTTGCCATTAAAACCCAGGTGTTTAAAAAGCTCTTTGAATCCACATCCCCCCCGGCTCTATTGTGACTGTCCTGTAACCTTTCTGCACAAAGGACAGTGACCACGCACACAACAGATGAGAGAACAAGAGGCTGAACTGACGCTCAGATCCCTCTATGGTTCATCTCATCCACAGGGAGATACAGTGCACTGCCCTCACAGGCTAAAATTAGCCACTAGCTTACAGGACGGCTGTCTCAATGCACCCAGTATCTCCCCTCTGCTGCCTACATCTTTCTTCTTAATTTAGCAGTGCTCTCTCTCCCTCTGTTGGGTGTGTGTGTCTTCACATTCATTGTAGTTTGGTGACATAACAGGAGAGAACAACAGGCACAGGGCAAGACAAAGAGAGAACGGGGGAGACGGAAACAAAGGCAGAAAGGTGACTAATAAAGGTATACATTCTTGGAGGATTGCAACAAGACTGGAAAACAGAAAGTAGCTCTTTGGTCCCTCTTTGAATTGCAAATGATTCACAGCAGGCAGAAATAGAAAAAGGGTCGACTGCTTGTCTGCACTTTCCTCCTTCAGCTACAGCATAATCGAAAAACACAACAAAAGAGACGGAAAAATGGGGGGCGCAGGGTTTAGCGAGCGATAAGGTGGCGGTGGCGGTGGTGGTG
>CAKALG010025936.1:0-14758 GCA_916700815.1 Helicolenus hilgendorfi | reverse complement strand
GGCGCTGGCTGTCCTCTGGATGTTTGGAGTCCCGTTTGACGGGCTAGTCCTCTGGGGGAACTCCTGAAGCGAAGGACGTGCTGGAGATGGGGCTTTGCGTCTGAAAGGTGCCTTAAATATATGAAGATTTTCTGCACTTTTGCTCAGTCTGCTCAGCACCTTCACATTTGTGTTCTCATTCATGTTCTTCGTTTGGACATTGACCTCGGATGTCTGATCTGGTTTCGGACTGTCCTTAGCTTCATTTATGCTGCTTCCTGCTAGTCTCCTGTTCCCTGTGTCGAGTAAAGAGATGCGTCCTGCTCCGTACGCTCTCCTGATACTCCTTGAGAAGCGTGTGTTGCGCGTGAGACCGTCTCCTTCGCCATTTTCCTCATCATCGCAGTCCTCAATATCTGATCCACAGCTGCTCACCACAGCCAACTTTTGGCCTGCAAAACTTCCATTAGACACACTGTATCCTTCTGTAAACTTTAAATGATTTGCTGCGTCATCTAGACCAGGGTCAATGTTGACAACACCTGTGCCATTAGCCAATTCCTGATTTGAAGGGTCATGTTCTCCATCGAAGTTAACTGCCCCTCTACTCTGTATACCCTGGAGCACAGAAGAGCGGAGCTTTTTGAAGGAGTCCACAACACCCAGTCCTGGGAGTCCTGACCAGGACTGGGGTACGCTGTTGCTGTCGTTGCTGTGGGTTGAGGCGGAACTGTCAGTGGTTGGACTGTCAGTGGATGGACTGTGAGCGGGGACAGGGCCCTTCCTCGAGTTAGAAAAAAGCCTCATAATTCTTGAGGAGTAAGGCTTTCCCTCAGGTTGACCTATAACCGGGTTGGACCAGGCGGAGGAGTTGATGCCATTCAATCTGCTTTCTTCAGAACCTGCAGGCTGTACTTGGGCGCCACACCCAGACAGCAGACACGGGACAGCACTTCTGTCAGCATGCCCATGGAACGGGTATATATCACTGAGGGGACGGCTTCGGATCAGCGGGTCAGCTTTAGAGTTGTGGAGGCCCGGGAGAGAGTCTTCGCTTGTGGACAAGACCCTGTCCTGTTGTTCTGCCTGCAAAACCAAACAGAGATTCATTTTAGAAATCTTTGCGTGTTGCATCATAGAAGAATGAATGATCCTCTTCAAAGGTTACTATGTGGAAATTAAATGTGCTGCTCAGATAAAAGCAGATAAGACAATTCCAGATAACTAGAGAGAGAAATATGTAGAAAAGCTCTGCAAGTAATTCCTAAGAACATTAGCATGAAAAGGACATGCAGTATACTTAAAGGAACGGGAGCATGAGAATGAACTATTGTGGTTTAAAGTACAATGCCTTCTGTGTTTGTATGTGACAGAGGAGGGACAGAGAGAATAAAGGTTAGAGACACAGATAAACAGAAAGACAAACATCCCTCAGTGTGCACAGGATCCAGAGGAGTAAAACATCTTTCACCGAGAACACTACATGCATTTGTCCTTGGTGCTGTATTTCAATGTCCAAGGAGAGAGGAGGCCCAGGTCGGGGTGGTGTTGTGCTAAGTTCAGTCGTTTATGTGTGTGTGTGTGTGTGTGTGTGTGTGTGTGTGTGTGTGTGTGTGTGAGATTCAGAGCAGTGGTAAATGCAGCTGAGCCTTTGAAGTGGGGCTTTGTGAGCGTGACTAAGCAATGAAATTTGCTAATCCATTGTGATTAATGCAATAAATTGCCCAGTTTTCTCCAGATTACGTAGATGATGAAGGGGTGACGGTGAGGGGGAGGGTTGTGTGGTCTTCAAATCAGTGAAGAATAGTTAAACTCTTTATCCTAATACACAGAGAGTCATCAGTGTTTTGCTATATATGATTCAAACTAATAGGCCTTTTTAGCTTAGGGTACATTTAGCTTGTCATAGTAGGAAAAGCGCAGGTGTTTGTAATACGTAACACCAGCAATGGCTCTGTTCTTCAAGTGTGCCAGTAATCCATGACAGTGTGAGAGTGAGTCAGCGTGAACAATACCAGGACGCCGAAACTGAAGCAGCTAAATGGAATTCAGGCATCATTCATCTGCTTGTTTCCCTTTGACGAGTCAAAATGTCTTGCGTGGAAAAGGCCTGATGTCTATTTTTAGAAGTCACACTTTCTCCGGGTTTCTTTCATGACTGAATACCAGCTTTCATTGGTGTTCAAAAGGCCGCAAAATGACACATCATAGTACTTCTACAACTACTAACTGACTTACAAATGATCTAAAATAAAAATAAGATAACATTTTAACTATAAAATGACTAAGCTATAGAGACTACAGTATATTGACCATAATGGCAAAATAGTATATTGAATGTAAAATGTATCATCCCATATACTTTTCCAGACCTACAAAGATCAAGAGAGGTGAGGGTATGGGTTTTTCAATGGCCGCGGCAATATTTGGAGAGCAGGGCGGCCGATGGCGGATATATAATGTCGATATCGTGTTATTCCTGTTTCTGCATTTGATTAAATACAACGAATTTAATCAATTTAACAAAGTTGCTGAACTTAAATTAACATTAAATGAACATTAAATTAACATTTTTCATACAGTTATCGTCTGCATTGTCTGCTTGCCTAAGAAGATCTGCACTCTGTCTGGAGAGCACTTATTTTAAATTTAAACAATGTATCAACTAAGTAAATATCTACATGTAATCAAAAAAATAAACTTTATTAAAAAAAAAGAGTTTTAGTGCACTTAACAATAGCATTTTTCAGCAGATAGCAGCATCTCCTTGTTTTGAGAGAGAACAGAAAATTGTAAACTTGCATAAATAAAAAATAAATAAATCATGTTGGTTTAGTGGCCTTCTCTGGTGTACCACAGTGGGAAGGCTGTCTGTAGATTTGCAGATGATGCATTTTTTGTTTGATTATTTATTTATTTATTATTTTGTTAATTATCTCAAAATGGCATTAATCGGACCAATTAATATTGATTTATCAGTCTCTGTCATACAGATTAAGATGATATGTAGTTGTAATATTAATATCATGGTGTGAGACCAGACATCATCTCAGGTTTTGGTTATTATAATAATATAGCAAAAACAAAAGTGTTTACTTTTCATATTCTTGATGGCTTAATTACAGTCAAATGGAACAATTATATGGATTGTCCTTATATTCACATCCTCATATACGCTTAAGACATTACAACTACATTACAGTGTGTTAGAAACCGTTAATTAATTGTTTGTATACTGCTTATAAATGCTAAATGGGGGGGTGTTAAAATAAAATGACATTGCTGATTGTTTACATTTCTTGCAGGAAATCTCTTAACAATACAAATAGTCACCTCCAATATATTGACATTATTATTCAGGTATGTGATTTTGTCAGCATCATTCAGTCCTAACACAAACTGAAGGCACATTTTTTAGTTTGAAGGCAGTGTTGCTCCCACTGTCTGTTATGTACACATGCGGGGAGTTGCAGGGATTCTGGAACGCTCCCATGCCTCCCGTCCTCATGCGTGTTCAGCAGCAGATGGGCTTTCTCAGTCAAAGTCTCTGTGGAATCTACTGTCACTTCAACCAGCCCGCTCCATCACACTGAACACTTATGTAAACGCAGAGCCACCGCTGCCAAGCACCACTGCTGACAGACAGTAAACACCCCTCGTGAACAATGTGCTTCTTTCAACCCTATGCTGAATTGTCTTTTTGTGCTTTCTCCTCCTCAGCCACTGCAGAATTGTGTTGAGTAGCAACTGGAAAAATAGACGGGATCAATAATTCCAACTATTTTCCAAGCAGAAAGATAGGAGATAGGAAAGGAATTTCTACCGCTGTAGTGGCTTGTTTTTGTTTTGAATACTTGCGTCCTGCTATCAGCCTCCAACTGCACTATCCTTCAACACCTTTCTGCCTTCTCCCCTAAACCTGGCGCCAACTGTCACAGGCCAGTTGGCGTCTACTAATACTTGGCAGTACTTTTAATCAGAACCAAGCTGACGCAGGTGGTGACTTTCACAAAAAGAACACAGGCTTCAACTTATATGCAATATGTTTTACACACCAATAAATTTACGTGTATGTAGTATGTTAGTTTCCGTTAGAGCTGCAATGATTAATCGATTAGTTATCAACTATTAAATTAATGGACAACTATTTTGATAATCAATTAATCTGTTTGAGTATTTTTTAAAGAAAATTCCTTGATTCCAGCTTCTTAAATGTGAATACTTTCTGGTTTCTGTACTCCTCTATGAAAGTAAACTGAATATCTTCGAGTTATGTACAAAAAAATACATTTTAGGAAGTCATCTTGGGCTTTGGGAAACACTGATTGACATTTTCCACCTATTCTGACATGTTATGGACCAAACAACTAATCGATTAATCGACAAAATAATCGACAGATTATAATCGTTCTGTCTAACTATGCCCATTAAAACTGGTGACAGCTTTATGAGCCTTATTGTAATTCTAGTCTAGACGGAATGCATCAACCTCAATAACAATGTCAGCTTTGATGTGCATGGTAGACAAACTCGTTTCATTGTTCAAATGGCAGGTCGGTTGGCAATCCATAACTACCGATTTTACAAAACGAATTCAACACCGACAACTACAGCTTCCTTAATCATGAAAAGCTGTTTATACCCTGAGAGATGAAATATAAGGGCATAGTGTACTGCTTTATACTCAAGGTACTGTATGTTTATACTGTCAACAACACAGTACAGAAATATGTTGTATGGAAAGACATAATGAAAACTTTCATTTTGTTCATTTATCTCCAAAGTCAAGATAAACACTTTAAATTTTAAGTTCTGGCATCTTTTCCTTTCTTCCATATTTTCTGAAATGACAAGAAAATAAAAGCACCAACTACGCCCATGTCTACAGCTATGCATATTGCAACATTGAGGCAAATATGACTTGTGTAAATGTTAAAATCACGCCTTACTGTCTGTGAATGCAAGTCACTTTCACTATGAACTTTCGTATATCATCTTTGCTCTGCCTGCGTACCAGGATCCCTGCTGCTCTCCGGCTTTCTCCTGCTAGGCTGTGGATGGGAGCGGCACACTGGGGCCCTGGTCCAGAGTTAATTAAGAGCTCAGGGAGGAGTGCCCCCCCTACACACACACATGGCAGCCAGCTGGAGCCAGCCTCAGATTAGACTCCTAGAGACAAGGATGAACACTCACCCAGATATATAAACATGTATACAAGGGCTGGAAGCATGCACTCCAAAAACACATGCACAATTAGTTAGAGCATCCTTTCTCATAGTGCACAGCCTATGTGCATGTGTGTGCATGTGCACTCACACGCACGCATGCACTGAGCTGAGCGGGGAGGAAGGCATTTAAATCATTGACTCCCTTCCTGTTTGGCTAGAAAACCTAGGCGGTTATGCAAGGACTCATAATGATAAGTGACCTCCTACCCATAGTTCACCTCTGCAGAGAGGTATGTCCTGCCTGAGGCTAGGATAAATCTAATTAGGCCAAAATGAACTGAGCATTAAATTGAAAAACCACCAGACAGAGAGTAGCAAAAGAAAGTAAGCTTTTCTGTCATTTTCCGTTCTCTGGCTTAACTCTGAGACAGACACAACCACCCCGGAGCAACACCCGCCATTCCTCTGTAAGCTGTCATTTACTGGTCGTCTACTTGTCTCCAGGAATGAAAGCTGTGAAGAAGACATACCTAAAGGATGTCAGGAAACACGTGATGATGTTTTAAAGAACAGATTGGCTGATTAGCTAAAGCAGTGTGTGTAGGGTAACTAGGAGTCTGTGAAACTTAATCTGCACATATGCTCAGTACTAAAGGAAAAGTTCACTGTACTTTGTCCTTCAAGTGAATGAGGTCACAATCATGGCTGTACAAGCGCCTGGCAAGATTAAGAAACACTTGACAATATTCAGTATTAAATACTTGAATCCATATTAAAGTCGTTTTAGCCTTAATGCTTGTTATCTGACCTTACAGACTATTTCATAGCAAAGATTAAAAACTCTAAAGGAAATCTACTGCATGAATGTATGTTTGTGTGTGTGTATAGCCTTTTCCTTTTCCATACCAGTAATAATCTGATTAGCGGAGCTTTACCAGTCTGTGTTCAGGACTGGTTTCATCTACACATGATAGCCTAATCAGGGTGACAACTAGGCTATTCAGCGCTGACTGAGAGTGACACCCAAAGCTTGTTAACAGCCCACCAGAGCTTGACTGCAGGGGGCAACTTGGCCTGTGTGCACTCGACATTTTAAGGGTGAACATTAAGACATAAGAGTTTCCTCTTTTGTAGTCACATGACTCATGATTATGAAATAGACAACATGTCCCATCTGGATCAGGTGAGCACATCGGTTCAGTTTCCTGGTAAAGTCTCATATTTGTCCATGACCTAGTTCCTCATTTTTTCGATCTGGCAGATAGAAGGAGGTTGGGAGACGCCACGCCCCTTTCTATAAGAGCGTGGGAAGTACAGGTAAAACAAGGGAGTGTCACCACTCTCACACAGGCAGCCACTTACTCACCTGATCTGCGGCACACTGTCATACAGACAGACAGAAATCTAACACTGCACGGTGCACAAGGCTTAGAGAGGACAAAACCACCACTGAGCCACATTGTCAACAGTCAACAGTGTAACCTGACAGCGATGCAACAATGACCAAAAGGCTGCTCCATCAACATTCAAAAACCATGAAAACAGAAAGTGTCTCAAGAGCACAAATTCACTAATATTATATGGGGATCTGAGACAATCTTAAACACTGGTTCCCATCGGTTTCTGAGCTTCAGGTCGATAATGAACACTGTATTTCCCTGGCACAAATGTCCTTTATGACTGAGTCACAGCACTGAATATGTCTGGTTGAAGTTACTTTGTTACTCTATGGACTAAAGTGCAAAAACAAGGAAACTAGAGATACACCGATCTGACTTTTTCAGTCCTGATACTGATAGCAACACCTGGGCTTTAAGTATCAGCCGATACTGAGTACTGATTCGATAGCAGTGTTTAATTAATCAGCTGTATGCCTCACTGTGTGGAAGTGACTGGGATCAGTCCTTTATGTGTAAGGCAACATCAGGCTTGACTTAAACATTGCTTTCCTAACTTTGTAATACTAAATGTGACAAATAAATACATAGATATACATTTACGGAATTGTAGAATTGTAGCAGCAACTTGGTCTTCAAAATTAACAGGACTTACAGTTCAAGTGGAAACCTTGTTCATGCAGCAACAAATTGGTCAAAACTTAAACAGCAATTATTATTATTATCCGATCCAGAATATCCAAATATATCAGAAAACTAATACAGAATAAGTTCATAAACTACAGACACAAAGCTCTATTTTGTGCCTCATGAGGCAGAATTACAATCGTGTATGAAATAGAAAGTAGCCTGGTGTAAAATTATATGGTTACTGCTGTTGTAAAATTTATTGATTTGATATCCTCTATAAAGCAGAGAGGACTGTGACCTGTGAATATTTGAACACTGAGTGATCTAGACACCACACCTCTGGTATAAAATGCCATCAAGGCAGCCATAAAAACAATGATAACTGTGAGTAGTGGTGGCTGCAGACTCTTACATGTGTAGTGCTATAAGAATGAAGCAGAATCTGAAAACAAGGAGCTATGGAAAGGGATTAGTAGTTTTCTAAGCCCACAAAGAACTCGGGCTGCTTATTTATTTCTGCATTAATTAACTTTCTTTGGCCATAAAGCTCTTTGTAGTAGGTGCCCCCCTCCAATCCCCACCAACCCCTCCTTCACCAACTCCCTGCACAGCCTGGCATCTCCCACATCACTATAACAACCACGGCTGTAATGCACTACAATAACCCCCTCTGGTCCCATTTTCAAACACAAGAGGAAGAAAATCTCAACTGTAACATAATACACAAATAGTATAAATTAGTATTTAGTAATTAGTTATTAGTATTATAGTATTTTTAAATCTAAAATGAAGGCTTTAGAAGCAGACTCTATGGCATGCCAATGTTTTTAGCCCTCTTGTTGTACAGCTGAAAGTTCCTTTTGTCTTTAGATAGTTCTCTTTTAATGCAAATTTTAGTGCTTTTAGTGTTTGTGAATTGTATTTTATCTCTATTTGTGTTTGCAACTTTGTGTTCTTGCTGCTGACCATCTTGGCCAGGTCTCCCTTTGGAAAAGAGGTTCTTAATCTCAATGGGACTAAACTGCTTAAATAAAAAATAGATTGTGTGGAAAATATTCATATTGGAGGTACTAATATACTGAACGATAAGTGCTCTAACAAACATATTAGGAACACACTCAGTTATGTTTCTGTCCCTTCATCTAGATGTTTTTTGGTCCTCCTTATTTGAGGAAATACAGTGGGAGAAAGCTTGGAAAATTTGTGATAAATACTATTTAAATATTACAATTTAAATAAAGGTTAAATAAAATAAATAAAAATAATTTAAAGGAATTATATTGTTAGGTATCACTTGTTTTAGCTAAGTTAAACACAACTTTTAACTCACCCTGCTCATAGTGGCTGATGTTGTCCTCTTGACCTTCTTTTCTCACATCAACAGAGCAGTTGTTTTGGGTTGTTTATCCATATTGAAGTAGCCTCAGATCCAGCTGCCTCACAGTCCTCGTTGTCTCGCAAAAACATGTCCAAACCACGACAAGTGCTCTGGCCCTGCTGACTCCTAACTAGTTACTCCTGCGACATAGTGCGCTGGCCCTGCTAACAACTAACTAGTTACCCCTGCGACATAGTGCGCTGGCCGTGCTAACTGCTAACTAGTTACCCCGGCAACATAGTGAGCTAGCTGACGAGCTAACTGATAAAAACTCTTTCTAAACGATACAATTGCGCAATCTTTTTCGGTGTAATTTCGCTTTCGCCGACCGGGGAGAACCAGGTAGTCAAAGTGAGCACACCTAATAGATACTGAGTCATACGATATCGTCGGAAGTTGGTGAAGAAGAAGCTCATAATGACTCCAGTTCAAAGAGGTGTTTCTTGAAGCTGCTGGCTGAGCATCATTAATGCACTTGTTGCAGTGTTTCCAAGGGGCGGGGCTTAGAGAGGTTACCACGGAAGGTTACTGGCTGACCACAAAGTGACCACTCGAGTGATAGCCAATCAGAAGTAAGTAGATGACCACAAAGCCACGCCCACAGTGGAACTGCTCTTTCATTGAAGAAAAAAAAACAGGACAGGAGAGAATGCAGCTCCTCAACTATTACTACTACTACTACTACTCACTGTTTTCTATCACACATGGATTTAATAATGGAATACTGACAGCTGGTCAATTACTTAATAAAATAGTTATCATATCAATAATATCATATAAATAAGGGGTGAAATAATAAGGGAAAATCATGCATAAATAAATAAATAAACAAATACATAAAAATAAGAAATAAATACAAAATAAATACAAACATAAATAAAAACAAATGGTAAAATAAATACATGAATAAATAAAAGTGGAAAATTAAACAAAAGTAAATAAATAATGTAATTAATACAAAGGTAAATAAACAAAGAACACAAGAATTTCTGCTATTCAAAATGCATGTAAAACCAAAGGAGTATTCTATTGTTTTGATGCTATACCACAAAGTGTCCTTATTCTTCTACGAAACCCTGGTACTGTTGATTAACCTTTTAATTCAGAAAATTGTGTGGAAAATATTCATATTGGAGGTACTAATATACTGAAAGATAAGGGCTTAAGAGAGATTAGGAACACACTCAGTTATGTTTCTGTCCCTTCATCTAGATGTTTTTGGTCTTCCTTATTTGAGGAAATACAGTGAGAGAAAGCTTGGGAAGTTTGTGATAAATACTGTAGCAATAACAAACTTAAGGAAGTTTCTTTCAAGATATTACATAGCCGGTACAACTTGTGTTAGAAAGATTCAAGCTGGATATTTATTATAAGTGGGATTTCTGTGGACTTGAAAAAGCATATATTCTTTCACAAGAATGTTCAGGATTGATGTATACAACTTTCTACAAAAGAAACTTAAGATGAATCTTGAAATAAATATGTTTGATCTAATGCTATATTTTAGTCAAGATAAGATTAGAAATAACATGCAAAATGGTCAGGAACCAAGCAAACTTTCCTGCATTTAATTAATGATTTCACACAATATAGCACCATCATGAGCAATGTTAAAAACAAAAAAGCCATTAAGACTTTTAAATTAATAAATTAATATGATATGTGTATACCATTTTTTTTCAATTGTCTATGTATGTGTTTGTACCTCTGTCAGTGAGCATGTGCTCAATAAAGAAAGCATTTAAAAGAAGAAGAATGCAGCTCATCACTTCCTGAGGCTCTGTGAGGACAAAAAGACTGGACCTTCCAGTTGGTGTAGCACATGGCGTTGCACCGACTTCCTCCTGTCATGTCATTGTATCATGCCAATACAATTAATATGTCGGGTATTTCTGTTGTGCATGCCCATCCCCAAATACCAGAGGAGTGCGTTTGTAAAAGAAAACCACAAAGCAGCTGAGATAACTTTAGCTTGTGACAAAAAATGACACCACACCTCCATTTCATCTGTTTGATGCTGTTTTTTTATTTACTGGCTGAGGCTGTCATTTCAGCAGAATTACATGTTCAAGATCCTGCGAGAAAACTAATTTAATCACATAATGCACACAAAATGCCAGTAGTGGGAGACAATTCAGATTTTCTTTAGCAATATAACAGCATCAAAGTCCTGCATTTAAAATTTGACTAAAGTAAAAGTATGTAAATAAATTGTCCCTGTGAGTGATGTATTACTGTTTATATTATTTGATGCACAAAGGTGTAAGAGTTTGGAGCTCTTTTGAACTACTTTATATTCCTGGGTTGTTAATCTATAACGATAAATTGTATTTTATAAGCCTGCCACATGTTTTGCATGTAAAACTTTAATCGGCAGAGTAACCACATTAGTCAAATAAATGCAGTGGAGTAAAATGTATGATGTTTCCCTCTGAAATATAGTGAAGTAGAAGTATTAAAGTAACATAGAATGGAAATACTCAAGTACAAGTAGTTGAGTAGACTCTGATGGATTGTGATTATTGTTGTGTTTTATGTGTTTGTTGCACTTTGTAATGTGAGTTTTAATATGTGCTATATAAATGTAATAATAAAAGTATTATTGTTATTGTTATTATTATTATTATTATAGGCTAATTGTACTTCATTATATTGCACAATACGTTATAGACTCAACTTAAGTCTAGAGGCAGGTTGATTTCTATTCTTTGAAGCATTTACCAGCAATTATAAAGAAATTATGTCTAATTTAAGTTCCAAAGATTAAGAACCCAGAGAAGGTGGTGTCATCATCTTCATCAGCAAACAGGCCATTGAACAGCTCTCCTCCAGCCACCTGAAGCCACACCCTGTCCCCCACGTCCAGGTTCAGCACGACGCCCCCTGATGCCTGATCTTCACCGCTCTGGTAGTTATCTGTGGTGTGGATGATCTTCACACCGTTCTTCACCAGAGCCACCTTCACGTTTCTGGAGAAGACGGTGATGTGGTAGCTGAAGAAGTAGGCTCCTGCCGCGGAGCATGTGAATCTTCCTGTTACTGGATCGTAGTGATTCTGTTCATTATAAAAGATCTTGTCGAACCTTATCGGTATATTAATTATTGGGAGTTTACTTTGTGCGGTGAGTCCCACAGAGAAGGCACTTTTAGAGATAACAGGTGCATCTCCCTTCTCACCTGTATCACCTTTCTCTCCTCGAACCCCCCTGTCACCACGATAACCTATACTGCCTTTGTGACCTGGAACACCAAGTTCCCCCTTAGACCCTGACCTGCCAGGGGGTCCCAAAGGTCCCTGAATGCCTCTGTCACCTCGAAGGCCAGTTTCCCCCTTGGGACCCTCTGGTCCAAGAGGCCCCAAATCACCTTTAAGTCCTTTGGGTCCAGGTAGTCCGAGCTCTCCCTTGTTTCCTTTCGGACCAAGGGGCCCGTGGGGACCTTGGGGCCCCATTTTCCCAGGAAACCCCCGTTCTCCATTTTCTCCCCTTTTTCCTTTGAGCCCTAACGGGCCAATTGTACCTGTAAATGACAAGCATACGGTAAACCTCCTTATCCTTTTATGCTCAGTGTTTACTATTCAATACATTAAAGCCACGTAAGGTACAACAAATATATTAATAAATTGCATATGCATATAAAGTATAAACGCCTGATAAAAACAGATTCATATTTTAACACTTCGCGGATCGGTTTATTTTTCAGCAGTGCAGTTAGTTCTGAAGATACATACCATGTTCCCCTTGGTCTCCCTTCCGGCCATCAGTGCCTGCTGGTCCAATACGGCCAACTTCACCTTTTAATGAATGATTCATAAATGATTGTTATTATAAATTGGGAAATTGAAGCTTAAGACATGTAGGATAGATGCTCGTTTTCTTCTAAACTTACCTTGATCACCTTTGTCACCCCTGAGTCCGTCTCGGCCGTCTCTTCCAGGTGTACCATTGTGTCCAGGGTCCCCTGGTATTCCAGGGTGTCCACAAACACAGCTTTTATCTTGGGTTTCTTGCTGTGTAACACATCTGCCCACCAATGGAAGGAGCAAGAGAGTGACTTTAAGAATCATCTGCAACATTGTACCCGATGCACCGGTCTAACAAAACTGATATCCTGTTAGTATGCAAAAAACGTTTAGACTAAAAGAAGTTAAAGCAGTTTGCCTCATAACCACATGCCCTACTCGCATGCGAACACGCAGCAAATGATCAAATTGTCTGGAGCACAGTGGGACAAAAGACAAACAAGACACCAACCAAAGAAAATATAAGCTGGACAAGAACATTGGACAAGAGTGACCTCAGACCTTGAAGCCATTTCATTGGTCCGACTGTGTTTGTGGTTGACTTATTGAGTCTGTCAGTTACACATCACCAGATGCTTCTCCACTGTAGTTGAGGCTAATAATAAGCACAGTGTATTTCAGGGCCAGTCATGCAAAAGGCCACATAGTTTTACATGTGCTGCCTAAGCAAACAGGATATTCAACTGAAGCAAATGATTACATGCTGTCTGAAAGGTAGAATATCTTATTTTTAATTGAGCAATAAAAAGATGGCATTAAGAATGGACGCCTCAGAATAATATTAGCAGTTGTTTTTGTACAAGATTTAAAGGACAGCATTGTAATGGGCTTTGTTTAGATGCTAATAACAAGCTAAAATGTTAATTCATGCATGCTCTTCTCTTATGTGCTTTTAAAAATGTCAACAGTCAGGAACAATTGACCCCATAAACTAGATCACTGACATGAAATGTGACCTTTTGTGGTCCAAAGACCTTAGACAAAGGTTTCTGCTTATCTTAATGATAGTGGCCTTCAGATGTTATCTAGATGCTAGACATGCTTAGAGTGGACATTATGTCACATAGTTTCCATAGGAAGGTAAAAGCTATACAAAAGGAATAGACAGCAACAACTATTCCCAAAGAACAGCACAATACGGGGTTTTAGAAACATTTTATAGCAGTTTTTGCGACTCTTTTGTTTTTGCTAAACTCTCCACAAGGGAAAGATCAGCTATTAAACAATATTACTGGACTAGAGGTTTAATATCTTACTCAAGGTCACTCGAGACAAAGGTTTTCTGGCATACAGGCTTGGATCAGGACTATTTGGTGGAGGAGCCGTCAACCTAATCATTATGGCGTGGTGCTGCCCCTTTATTAGATTGTGCAGGGGAGACAGGAGGGATGGGCGCAAGGGAGGAGCTGTAACATAAAACCAAGATAAGAAAAAAAAAAAACACCCTGACTTCCCAGTTGTCAAGATACCCAGCTGGTGTGTTACACAGATATATGACACACATATATGTTCACATACTTTATTTTTTCAATACTTCTTCTCACAGGCCTCCAGATATAAATATATTTAAAAAATATAAACATGACAATACATAAAAGTGCACATTCAAGCAATGTCTTTACCTGTACATGTTGGCTGCTGCACATTTACTTGCACGGACACAACATGGACAAAAGATGTGGTCTTAACAAACAAATAACAAGGGCATGACTCAGAATGAATGAAACTCATTTATAGGCCAATATATCAGGAGCCAGTCTCTGTAGTCCATAACCAGGCACAACAGGAGGTTGATTTGGTTACAGAGGATACTGCAACAAGTCTTCAGACGAGATAGCGGAGACATCGTCGGTCATTGAGTTCAATTAAGGCTAAATAAGTACACAGTAACAGATCATCCTAAAACAAAGAACAATGATAAACAAATGTATACATAAATAAAAAATAAATAGCATACAGCATGTTGTAACAGCGGCTTACAGTATTTCAGATTTAAAATGTGAATAATACTGATGGCTTCTTTTGTGGAGAGATTTTAATCTTAAATTCTCTGCGACTAAATTGATGTTGAATGACTTTGAGCTTCACATTAAGTAATCATTTGGACATGGAAAGTAAAGAAAGCTATAGAGGGAACAGTGCATGGCAAAAGGGAAGAGAGGAACAGGAAGATCTACAGCATTTGACATCATTTTTTTAAGATAAAACACTGGTTGGGAAAGCAGCAATTCCAGGAAAATTGAGGTTAACATGGCAGGTGCTCAAAAGGATATGGAGGTTTTGTGGTATTAGTAGAAAATAAGGTCTGGAAGCTGGGGAGCAGGTTAGTTAGTGAGTGGTCTACATGATCTGACGGTGCATACCGTAGCCCGTCATACCAGCCTGGGACGCCCCGCGGTTGCTG
>CAKALG010025925.1:0-10112 GCA_916700815.1 Helicolenus hilgendorfi | reverse complement strand
GACCCCCCGCGGCACCGTCACATCCTCTCCTCTGTCCTCCACCCCTCCTCCTCCTCCGTTCATCCTCTGCCGTCTCGCTGGCATCCAGTGTACTCTTGAACCCTCACCTCTGATTTGATTAAAACTTTACATTAACCACACAGCGCCCCCGTCCCCTCTACCCCCAGGTTACACACACAGAGCCTGTCAATCAAATGTTCCATATCACGCCCCCTACCCCCCATCTAAGTTAGCCCTGACCTCTAGACTCATGAAGTTGTACAACTATTTGTCAAGAAGGCTAAGCTTAGACGAGGATGTGAAGGCGCTCGAGGGCCCGTAGACAGACGTCAACAGCGGAAGTGATTTTCACAGGTCAGTGCGGCATTAACCGTATGTTTTGATGTTTCTTCGCTGTGTGCAGTATCTCGCCGTCTGTGTTCAGATTTTATCAGACATATAAACGCACAGAGACAATTAAAAAAAAGGAAAATAACTTGAAAACAAGCAGCATAACCTCAGAGATTTTTAGATTGGTGGTGAACCGAATCTAAATATGTAATTTACATTCTTGTGGCCTGACATAAAGCCGGAAAAAGAGGAGACAAAAAATCCCATCCAAGTCATTTTCAGACAAACAAACAGCTCCAGACTCCAAGTAAACCAAATATAAATGTCTTTTTTGCACGTCTTCTGTCTACATATGATTTATTTAAAGAATGATATGTACAACGAAGAGAGCTATCTTTGGGCTTAACTCAAGTTTCCACTATTGTAACCTACGCTGCACGACTAACTTGCAGGGTAACTTCATATGCTTACAATAAAGTGACAAGTAATAAAAACTAAACACGGTGGGGACACTTTTGTTTGTAGCCAGCAAGGTAACGAAAACAAGCACACCTAACAACAACAGGAACAAGACAAATTATTGTTTATGTCAGTTCATGTGCGGACTTTGTTTGACATACAAAGTTAGCAGACAACAATATTCACAACTTAGATTCATTTCTAGAAAAAGACATTTTGATTCTTCTGATTGGTGGACCCGTACGGACTAAAATAGTATAGATAGTCAAGGAATGGACACATATTCTGACTTTATGACTGCTTCAAATGTAGGGAGTCACCACTTTTTTTGTCTCTCTTGTTTACCATGTTGGAAAAATCTGAATGAATTACACTTTGGTGCTCATGGTTTCCGTAAAATGAACCGAATGACTGAATTGCGGAGAATTGAACTGATCTAACGATGTGTAGCACACAAGTCCACGTTGACAAAAGTTACCCAGCATCGAATTGAGACCTGCTTTTTTTCGTAAAAACATAGCTACACCTGGCGAATAAAAGGGACTCGGCAATTAAATTGAAGTTTTACAGTAATTATATTTGACTTTATAATGAGATGATTTTAAATTACATGAAAACATGTTGATCATAATGATTACTTCTATTATTAGCGGCAGAGACTAATTACTAGGACTGGCAGGCAGTTAACTACTAAACAGTCAAGTTTTCCTGCCAGACATGCCTGGATGATCTGTGTTGGCCTGAGCTCTGGTGTGCTGTAGCTCCATGAGCAAAAATGGAAAATACAGTAATGCTGCCAAACTTCACTGGTCATAAAAAGCCCATCAGAGAGGTGAGCGGACTATTTGTAGAGCAGAAAAGATAACAGGTGTCTCATGTGGCCCTCTTACCGACTGAGCACCTGGTGTGAACCAACATCTTACTGTGTACAGAACAAGAGAACATCCTGTGAGTTAAATCCTAAAACTGTTTGTGTTCTGTTACAAACACAGCCTGTGTGAAAAGCAGCGAGGCTCACCGTGGATAATGAGCTCCGAGTCTTTGTTGACATCGTAGAGACGCAGAGCTTCTTCCAGCTCCAGCTGAGACGACACGGTGCAGGGGTCACCTGGCGGCGGAGGAGAGATGAGATGTTATTCACCACATTAAAAAAAGACACCAGGTTACTGCGAAGTACCAGGTGCAGGATGGCAATCAGAGACTGTTTTTACATCCTCTGAACTAACCTTGTTTTTCTAAATCCTACATTTACTTGAATTCGCCTCTACGATTGTACACTAGTGAGATGCGACACTGCAGCTTGAAGGCAAAAATTTTTTATTTGGACGGACAGCACAGTGTGATGTCAGGCTGTGTAGTGAAAGTTTATTCCTTGCTGTGCGAGTCAGAAAATGTGTCTGAATTTTAGAAATAACCCACTGTTCAGCTGTGGAAACTGACTTATTTATTTCCGTTTTAGCCACTTTCCCTTGTAACTAAGAACCTTTTGAAGAACTCAAAAGGAGGAAGATTGGTGAAACACACACAGCGTCGCTGCTTCAACGTCTTCATTCATAAACAAGGAAGTACTCTAGTATCAATTTACAATCATTTTTATATTGAAAAAGATATAATACTAACAGAGATTGAGATATTACTGACTTTTGCGTTTACATAATTAATTTGATTAATATCTTAGCAAAATATTATATCTATAAAATGATATGGCTTAAAAGAATAACCTCATTTTATACTTTTAAAGATACTGATTTTAAAACATATTTAACTACGATTGCAAACTTAAAACCCAAAAATTCAAATTTAGACATTTAAAATTTATTCCAATTGTTTTTTTTCTTTTTCTTTATCTTTTCCTTTCCTTACATTTTATTTGTTGTATAATTTTATATTGTGAAATATATTTGCTGAATTTTTTGTAATGAAAACCTGAACATGTTTATTTTACTACTTTATTGAACTTTCGAAATAAAGTATGAAAACATTTTTTAGGACCATTTTAGGACGAGGGGAGAGCGTGTCTTTGTTTGATAAAATTGAAAGTAAGGTTAGGCTCTGCTGTCGGCTTCCCGACTCATTTAAAAAAGACAGAGAGAAAAAGAGAGAGAGAGAGATTGCGATGTTAGAATAGGGAGACATCGCAGCGGTGCTGTGAATGAGAGAAAGAAAGGTCATTTTCTCATTGTTTCACGACGGTTACGTTCTAAAGCACAAATAAATAGCCATCAAACACTCAACAGATGATTCACTGTGGAGACAGATGCTCATAGTTTCATTCTCTGTGTGCATTTCCTTCATTACATCCAATGTGAATCAGTGAATACGCCTACTATGCAGCAGTAAATGTCGTCGCAGTGAGACAAAACGTTTATTTTTTTCTAACAGGTTTTTTGTAGATGAAACAGGCGGACACACTGAACTGCAGGCTAGAGGCAGGGTGTGTTTACTGCTGGGACCACCCGCAACGGATTCATTTGCCTAATCATCGCAGGTCTTTAGACTGCGGTGGAAACGCAGACAACAGTGTGCTGAAGCAACCGTTTAGTTCCTTAAAAAGTAGTTCCTGGGACTAAAAGTCCCAGGAACTTTTGATGGAAACCCTGCTATTATTTGAGATACAAGTAGAGCTGAATGATTAGTTGATCGACAGAAAATGAATCTGTAACTATTTTAATAAATCGTATAACGGTTTCATGGTCATTGTTAAAGCAAAACATTTGATAGTTTCAGCTACGCAAATGGGAGTATTTGTTGCTTTTCTTCGTCATGTGATAGTAAAATAAATATCTTTGAGTTTTGGGCTGCTGGTTGGTTGGACATGAGACATTTGACTGCTGCCACATTGAGGAATTTCCTGTCTCAAGTTTTTATCTTGTTTTAAATACAATTTTGTGAGAATAGCTAACAATTCATGCCCTTTCTGTGCTCCTCATTGAGGTGCTTGTATTGGTGCACACTTTAAGCACATTATATTTCCTCACTTTTCTGCATTTGACAGGTCTCATCCTTTTTATTTTGTATCATCAAGTTTTTATCTTTCACATGCGGACATGTTAGAAATCCGATAAGGGGAACCAGGTTTCTCATTTGCATGATAAACAAGAGATCTGGTAATTGCAGAAAATCCATAATGTTCATGTTACTTTTAATTGCAGAGAACTACAAGACAAAGTAGAGAATTAAGTGGTACACATAATGTAATTTCCAGAGCAAAAGGTTGTGAGTGTGAACGGTGAGTTATACAGTAGGGCAGCATGACATTTAAAAAAAAACATGTCTAGCCGTTGTGGGTGTAACGATATGAATTGCAATACATGAACTTGAGTAAACATTGAAAAAAAACGAGCGTGAGAACAAACTGCGGCCCTCGATGTGGCCATTTCAAATAGTTTCCTTTTAATTGTGCAGGCCTATTTGCACAGTGATCAATCTAAGTCAATAATGAAAATACCACTCAGATGCAGATCTAATTATTTCCTTATCGCTAACAGATAAGAGTCGCGTGACACACTCGGAGAGGCAGCGTGAGCCGACACTGAGGCTCGATTCTATTCTTAGTGCTCTACCCAACTACTCACAACTAAAAACCACCCACTTTATAAATAGCTCCAGAACAGAAACTATGACACACAGTGTACATTTAAAAAGATATAATCTGCTGGAGGTTGACAGAGAACTAGAACTAGTGGGTGGACTGGTGGGTGGACTAGTGGGTGGACTGAAAACAACACGTCTGGGTTTATCTTCACTGAAAAGTTGTGGTTTCCGGAAGAGTCATTAAGTGCATGAGTCCATGAAGAGAAACTACAAACAGGAACAGAGACAAATTATTTACAGTAAATTAAAAGTACTGATATGGATGAATCACTCACTAATCTAAATATCTAAATGTTCCCACGTCAGTGAGTTCAGTAAGCTTTTTTCCCTACATGGAGTTATGCACTTTGCAGTCGGCCAACAAGATTATTTTTTATTTCCTGGTATTATTTGGTTTGAGGAAAGGAAGCATATTTTTGTCATGAGTACCATTTTACAGGTGGTGCTTTGGATTGATTAGTCCGACTGATTCAGGATTTTTGAGGCTGCTACAAATATTAATATTTAAAGTTTTAGAAATCTGATAACAATACACTGACTGATATTAATTTACACAAATAAGCACATTTTTTAATTAATTAATTAATTAATTAATTAATAAAAATCACTCTTCTGTACTGCAATTTACTGCTATATATTGGCAAACACACATGCCAACATTGATATATGTGTGATAAGCCCAAATCGCCAATATATCGGCAGCTAGGGCTGATCGATTTGGAAAAATATCTAATTGCAATTATTTTAACTGATATTGCAGTTGCAATATGATTTGCGATATTAGAGGGAATGATAATTTTTACATCATTATTTTCATTGAAAAACATTAAAATAATTATGGTGTGATTTTTGCAGGGATCTGTACAAAACAAAGATGTTTTCTTAAGTCTATAGAATATGATGCGAGCCAGGACATCTCTGTAAAACAACAATACAGAATTTAAAATGGTATTTTGACACATTTCACATTCAACAAATATTGCTCCTCCTGCAATTTGAAAATTTCGAATACGTCAAATTACGATTCCGATTTTTTTATTAATTGTGCAGCCCTATCGGCAGCTAACAATTATTTTCAATAGTGATTAATCTATAAATCATTTTCTCAATTAATCGTTTTAGTCTATAAAATATCAGAAATTTTTGAAATACATCCATCACAACTTCCTGAAGCCGAATTTGGACAGCAGTTTGAAGGTGGCATGTCTTCAAATTGCTTGGTTTTATCTGATTAACAGTCCAAAGCCACAATATATTCAATTAACTATCACATAAGAAAAACAAAAGCAGCAGATGCTGGGACTAGTTTTGTGTTTGTCAAATTTGGCCATTTTTGATAGAAAAAAAAAAGAATAATACAATTAATAGGTCACCAAAATAGTTGCCGATTAATTTTCTGTCAACTGACTAATCAATTAATCGATTGGTGGGCTCTATTTTAGATCTATGACTGTAACTACTGGTCTCCCTGTGGCATATAAAGTTTAAATGTTCATTAAAAGTTGTTGTTTGTGTTTACATTAATCATAACTAAATGTTTAATAAACACAGAGATAAGATGCAGCAAGGGCAGATCACAAGAAACACAGGCCTGTTGGTGGTATTAGTTACTTTTAAACCAGGATTACAGAAGTATTAATTAACACATTCTCTAATTATGGTGATAATGACTTGAGTTCACATTGCGGAGCCGTGTGCATGTGGTTCCCATGGATGGGGCCGTAGCAGAGACAGCTAGAGTACTTCATTATGAGCATCAAGCAGCTTTTCTCTCTCAGACAGGCTAATGACTCCAGTGATTGTATGTGGGTGGCGACCAGTGGGAGCTGATCTGAGTCTAATGAGTTTGGGCAGGCTGACCTTTTCCTGAGCAGAGCGGTCTGACGGCTCCATCTTTCCTATGACACTGTTACTGCTGCCTGACTGACTAACTGACTGACAACATGGAATCGGGTGTGTGGGGGGCTGTACTCTACGACTGGCAAGAAAAGACTGAGTCTCACAGTCAAGTGACAAGGAAGCGTGTGTGCTTATGTGTTCATATCAACACGTGGCACCGTCAAATGCAGCTAGTGGCCTCTGAATCTGTTGAATCTTGATGATGTCACATTTTTATGTAGTAAACACATTTCTCCCGTAAGGTGAATTTGGTCTCCTCTTGAAGCACAGATGGAGAGAAGCAGTAAAGGATGGAGAGGTATGGGGGCGTACCTTCCTCGTCGATCCACTTCATGGTGAAGAGCTGGTCGTTGTCCATGGAGCACATGTCCTTCACCTCCCCGTACAGACCCTCGTATGAGATGGACGGCTCAAAATGAGTGATCATGATGTCCCTGCAGAGAAGACAAATAAGTCAAGTATTTTTACTCTGGATGCATCAATCCGTCGTGTTGAGAGTTACAGTACATTCAGTCATAACAAGTCATCGGGTCAGTTTCATCAACGCTTTATCAGACCAACAGCAAACCTTGTTACATGTAAAGAGATACGTCGATTTTCAATTTGTAAAAATGACAGCACTGGTATGAAATCGGTACTCGGTATCAGCAGATCACATTTACGGACATTTAGGGACGTCATCTTGGGCTTTGAGAAACACTGATCAACATTTTCACCATTTTCTGACATTTTATAGAGCAAACAACTAATCGATTAATTGAGAGAAAATAATCAACTGATTAATTGACAATGAAAATAATCGTTAGTTGCAGCCCTAATTTAATGTGATTTCATTCAACAAAAATAGTATCTGTTTTTTAATCTGAAGTAGTGAATTTGAATTTGACGTATTACCACTGACAGGAAACCAATATTAAAGACACACTCCACAAACCCCCAAACACACTAATTAGATAATGTTACTAGGGCTGAAACTGTTAAACATTTTCATTACGGATTTGTCTACAAACTGTCAGAAAATAGTAAAAATCTCGTGGGTACCCATAGAACCCATTTTCATTCACATATCTTGAGGTCAGAGGTCAAGGGACCCCTTTGAAAATGGCCAGGAGAGTTTTTTCTCACCAAAATTTTGTGTAAGTTTGGAGCGTTATTTAATCTCCTTCACGACAAGCTAGTATGACATGGTTAGTACCAATGGATTCCATAGGTTTTGTAGTTTCATATGATACCTAGCTTTAAAACTGAGCCTGCTACAACCTAAAAATCACAAGTTCCGTTAACGTGTTAAAGAAATTAGTGGCGTTAAAACAAATTTGCCTTAACGCATTATTATCGTGTTAACTTTGACAGCCCTATTTTAGGCATTAGGTTCAAATACTCCTTCTGTCTGATGCGTTCAAAGAAAAACTGGAGAGCACCAGACTTTTCATGGAGAGAGAAAAGGAGGTGAGAGAGCGTCAGTTTCCCCCAAACGCTGTGGTGTGTGAGTCACAGACAGTCTGTCACATTTAACTGTGCATTCATCTGTACAGCATGATTGTGGGTGTGAGAAAAAGAGCAAAATAAAGAGCGACAAAGACTGAAAAAAGAGTGAGAGAGCCACACATTCGAGCAGAATGAATCCCAGTCGATGGTGGTTGTAGTTTTATTGTGACCGCTTCACTTAAGGCTCACTGTCCACCACTGCACTCCATCACTTCCTGGAAAGCAGTCAAAACACTTAATCAACAAGTGCATCACCCTCTGCCTCTTCAGTTCACACATACACTCAAACATTATGGTGAGACATGGGAGAAGGAGCGTAGACTAGTGGTGGGTGACCGGGAGCATCTATCCCTGTAGGTGGGATCATCTGTCCCTCGTCATTTCATGGCGGCGTTAGGATTGATGTCACATGCTTTCAGCCCTCTGGCCAGCCTCAGCGTGGTTACAACCCAACGATGGGGGATGGAGATAGTACGCTTTTACATTTTTACAGGTCGGCAAGCGACATGGAGTCTGAGGTCAAGAAGGAGTGGGGAGACAGAATGGGCCAAAACAAGGGGATAAGGAGGTGGAGTAAAACAGGTAAGTGAAGAGGGGTTGTAAAAGCCGTCCCACCAGCCAGGGAGTGACCCACAAGGACACAGACCTTTTACTTCTTTTACTGCCATCGTCAAAGATGGACCCAGTTTTTCATCAATTTGAGAGCTTTACAGCAGGATGATAAAATTCCAACACACCATCCACTTTTAAGGACATCTACTGTACAAGTCCAAGGACAGCACAGAGAGTATGTCAGGTCACTGTAGGGTCAGTCGCTGCCAGGAGCAAACACACACAAATAACACCGGACTGTGATTTATCAGCTGATATTTCAGTTTCACATCAACGTTGAGCATCTAAAGAGTGCAGCTTCTGCACAGCATGTATTAAACTGTCTTGACTGAAAATCACACATCAAGAATGAATAAAGCGTTCTGAGTGAGAATAAACTGACGTAAGTCTCAGACTGATGCCTCCTCCTTCTTCCTCCCTCTCTTTTCTCACCCTCGTCCTCCATCCTGCTGGTGTTAATCACTGCCTGTGAGGAGGGGGTGGGAGGGGGTGGGAGGGGGGGACTGGCAACTACTCTCCTCTAGGACCAGTATGGCAGCTCTACTTCCTCCTAAAGCACTGAAAACATCACAGGATAGACAGTGTATGTATGAACACACACAAGGTTCCCACACTGTGACTGTAGACGGTGTATTAATGGCAGCAGGTGACTATAACAGTGTCACGTGTAACTGGACCTGAGCTGTGGGTGTTCATTAAACACTGTGTCTACACTGTAGTTAAAGTTTAGCCACGTCTCAGGTGCCTCAAACAACATCCTCTGTGACACAGATACAAGCTCAGCTAATGGCTACAGCAGGTACAGGAAAGTGATTAAAATATATTAGAAGGGAGTGCCCTGCTAGCCGAATGGTTATATGACATGACATATAACCACAACGTTGATAACGTCACCCAGATCGATCGATTAGGGCTGTCAAATTTAAAGCGATAATAATGTGTTAACGGAAATGCGTTTTAATGCCACTAATTTCTTTAACGCATTAACACATGTTATGATTTGAGCATATTTTTTTATGCTAAATGCAGTACCTGTGAGGGTTTCTGGACAAAAGTTGTCATGGTTTTGTGTTGTTAACTGATTTCTAATAATAAATATATACATACATTTGCATGTTGATAAGAGTATTAAATACTTGACAAATCTCCCTTCAAGGTACATTTTGACCAGATACAAAATGTGCGATTAATTTGCGATTAACTATGGACAATGATGCGATAAATCACGATTAAACATTTAAATCGATTGACAACCCTATCATCGATTAATCATTTAAGTTGTTTACTCAAGCAAAAAGGTCAAATATTTGCTGGTCCCAACTTCTCAGATGTGAGGATTTGTTGTAAAGTTTAAACAATTTGTCAATAAATTGATTAGGTGATCAACAGAAAATTAATCTGCAATTACATCGATACTCGTTTCAGTCATTTTTCAAGCAGAATATGCCAAACATTCAGAAGGAAACAGAGCAGTGCGATTCCTCAGAGTGACTAAGGCAGAAGGCTTTTGCAGTGAGAGACTGGGAGCTCGTCACTGGTGAGTAACTGGGAGGAAGCGGCATTCCACACAGACCTGGCATTCCTCTGGTGTGTGCCGTCCTGCAGTACAGCTAAATTAAAAGGAAGGAGGAGGAAGAGGTGGAGGAGGAGGAGAGTGCTGGCCTGTGCCCCTGGTGTCTGAACTGCCGTGAGTAGGACTCAGCAGCCCCATCTGCCCAGCATGAAGCCAT
>CAKALG010025921.1:0-10921 GCA_916700815.1 Helicolenus hilgendorfi | reverse complement strand
TGCCCAAAGTGACCGGTCAGGTGCTGTTTAAGCAAGATTATCCTGAGGGAAAGCTCCAAGTCCTTCTTCGGTTCAACGGCTTCCCCAGAGGAGGTGATCCAGTGCCCAGAGCGGTGCACATTCATCAGCACGGAGACCTGAGCCGGGGGTGTGACTCCACTGGCAGCCACTACAATCCACATGGTGTAAATCACCCCGAACACCCTGGAGACTTTGGTAACTTTTCACCCCAGCGAGGAAAAATCCTTTCGATGGTCGAATCTGAGGCAAAGCTGTTCAGAGAGCTGTCTGTGATTGGAAGAGCAGTGGTGGTCCATGAAAAGACAGATGACTTAGGGCAAGGTGGAGACGCTGGGAGCCTGCTGCATGGAAACTGCGGCCGGAGGCTTGGCTGCTGCATTATTGGGATTTCCTCCCCCGACCTCTGGAATAAGTACTCTAAAAAATGACGTCAAGATAATGTGAAGTCTTTCAGTGACGTTCATTATCCCAGATCACCGCCGGTATGGCGATGATAGACGTCATTTCCATATCAAACATAGATTGGGTCAAAACATCTAGTTCTGCGTCCGCATTAATATGTCAAGTGTGTATTTCTTAAGACAACAGAAAATATCCTGTCAACACTTTTCACAACGGCACGTTTGGGCTACATACAGTAGCTATTATGTGACTTATATGCAACTGCGATTTACTATTTGGGAGGGTCCATTTGTGCGGGGTGGGTGGATTTCTGCTGGTAATTTTGAACTCTGGCAGCTGAGGAGAGTTAAGAATGGCCTCCCAGAAACTTTCACACTACCTACATTAAAAAATACCGGCCCTTGGCTGCACTAAAATTTCGCCATTAATCAGAAAGGATCTGAACTAGTTTTCACTGAATGGCTTTTAGAACACCATTTTCTTTCCTCTCTCCCCAACCTACTCAAAATTCAACATGTTGCCATTTGTGCTCTAATACTGCCATCTAGTCACTTTGGTGAACACACCACATTAAATCAAAAGCCTACGTCAATTGATATCAGGGAACTGTTTTCTCTCTTGCAATGATTGTATAGGCGGGTTTCCCCTCAGAAACGTATGAAGTGGTAGCACCCATTTTAAACACCTTAAAACGTTAAAAATGTATGTGTTAACGCATACCAACGTCTTACGACATGTTAACAGGGTATTTTCTGTTGTCTTAAGAAGTACAAATTTGACATGTTAAAGTGGACGCAGAACTAGACATTTTAGTCCAATCCGTGTTCAATACTTCCATAACATCATCACATTCGTTAAATGTATTCTTAACTAAGATGTGTGTTCAATGTCAACTGACAAGTTCATGTAAACCATCAAATATTTGCTTTGAAGACGCCTGTAAAGGAATTAAATAAAAGCACGGGTTAAAAAAGAAAATGCAATTATCTTTAATCAATAAATAGTATATTGTCATGCAGCATTTTAAATAGCTTTGATAATATTGTGTTTTCATGATTACAAATAATTATTTAAGACAGTAATAAGAAATTAAACTGTTTGGAAATGTTTGAATTATGTTTGAAAAAAAACCCAAATAAAGTTGCTACACAGCTTAAACATTGTTCACAACAGCTGGATGTCTATTTGTTGACGTAGTGATCAATAAGATGCGGTGGGTTTCTTTAACGTTGAGGGGGAAGCGTGGGCAGAGGTAGAATGTGAAATCTGAATCAGTGTCTTACTCCAGAGTTAACAACAGAAATGTTATACAAATTATATTCTCCTTTACTGTTGAGTTCAAAGTCAGTCTCTCGTTTACGTAAATGATCAAAAACTGAAATTCTATGTGTCAAAAGCAGAAAAATCAAAATCATCACACCTCTGTAGCGTGATAGACGTATTATACAGCACTTTTTTGCTACTTTTTATCACCGTAAATCAGTTTCTCCACCTCTGATACATACACAATATAAAGCTTCCAGCTTTGTGGCAACAGTTTGGGATTAACCCTTTACTGTTCATGACCCCAACCCATCCAACACCTGTTGGATTACATGGACTGCCAGCCTCACTAATGCTCTTCTGGCTGAATGGGAGCAGATCTCTGCCAAGATTTGTTGCAAAATCTTGTGGAGAAAGAAAATCCCAGTAGAGTGGAGGCTGTTATAGCAGCACATTGCTGTTCAACAATAACATGTTCAGGCTTGCTTTGGGCCATGTATACATGAGACTCAAAATTTATCAAAGTGAAAGCACAAATTAGATAATCAGTTACTGACAGTTCACAGTTAACGCTAAGATGTTTTTTAGGTTTGTTATGAGTCATTCTTACTTCATTGACAGGTTTATATTAATGAAAATCCCTCATGTAGTGTCCCAATTATTGGCTTTGATATAAAGAGGTAAAGTCCCGCCCCTTCTGGTGGACCATCATATTTTGGAAAAAATATGTACGGCAGTTTACGATGAGAGACAAATATGTTTTTTATCCCATCTGAATCGTACCATGAATCACACATATAATATTTGTAAATTTACAAGATCATTTTGCAAGTCAAGAAAGTCTCAGTTTGTTGTAAAACTGTTGGAGTATCAGGCTGTGAAAATACATAATTAGAGAGACTACAAAAGTCCCGTAGGTAAAGTCTTTCTCGCTGAAGCTACGATGCCCGTGTGTTTCGTACAGGGAGGTACTTGTGATGGAATTTTCCATCATTCCTCTCTTGTTGGTAGAAAGGTCAGAGTGTCCCTCTGTTGACATTATTGGGTTGGAGTCCTGTCTAGAGGAGCCACCGTTATCTGTACAGCTGTGCCTGTAGTGGAGACCGTAGAGCCAGTCGCTGGGGCAACCAGGGCCAGAGATGCCAGAGGAATGGAGTAAGTCAAAACATGATAAGGGGGTAAGACACTGAGCACCAGGGAGGAAGGGCAGAGTTGTGAGGCCTTCACGCAGAGAGCACCTCAATGTGGAGACCTGACAATTGCTCCTTGATCAAGCTTCAATAAAACTTCTTTGTAAGACATCATCAGCTCCGGGACCTCTTCCTTCCTTAAGTTAACTTGTGTATCGATTATTCCATCACAGTACTCACACGAGCAACGGGCTGCCTCTGATTGGCTAGTACCCACTGCCTTCGTTGGTTTGATTGGTTAGGTTTAGGAATGAGGAGTCGGATTGGTTAGGGTTAGGGTAGGAATATCAGGGAAAGCAAATCAGTGAAAGAGTAGGGCGTGTCATGCCTTCGCTACAGTAGGTTACGTAATATCGCCTACGGGTCTCGCTCGTTCTTCTGCGTCCCGGCTGATCAAAAGACCAGGAGTCGCTGGATAAACACATCAGGTCAGATAACGTTTCATCTGTGCGTGGAACATAGCTAAGTTATCTAGCTAGCTAGTGTTGGTGACGTATATATTACGAGACGGGAGATGTAGTTCACAGAGCGGTTTCACACAAAACTAAATGATACTATGACAAACTGTGACTTCATTGACTTGCAAAATTATCATTTAAACTGACAAACATCACATCTGTGATTCATGGCGTAATTCAAACGGGATCAAAAAAATATTTGTCTTTCATCGTTGACTATGGTACATACTTTTTCCAGAATAAGGTCTTATGTTGGTCCACCGGAAGGAATGGGACTTTGCCTCTCTATTGCTTGGATTAACAGGAATTAACAGACATCCATTATCAACCCATCATCTGTCAATCATAACAACTCAATAGTGTCACTTTCTTTCAATATTCATGAAAATGAATAAAGTAGCATTGTTTTACAAATGCATCATTTATCCTTATGTTTCTGAGGATTCCTCCCGATGCTCTGCAGCATGAGAGCGGCTCATGGAAAACTTCACATCCTGACTAACACCAACATCTGTTCCATGTGAAAGCTCTGTCTCCTGGTTTGACTGGACGTCCTCCTGCTCTTCGTCAGAACTAGCAGCAGCAGCAGCGGTGAATATTGCGCTACTGATGTTTTCCTCTGTGAGAATACACTGCGTTTCAACAGTTTCCAGCCCTTCAGTCCACTCCTCTGACTCATCCTCTCTTCCACCGGTGGGCTCAGAGTTCTCTAAAGTTTGAGGTAAGCGGCAAAGGTCAGACGGATGTTGTGTTGGAGAGGAATCGCTCACACACTCCTCTTCTTTTGACCGGTGACTCGTTAAATCCCTTAAATCAGTTGTGACCTGTGATTGACCGCCGTCACAACACTCTTCACTGTCTGGTGTTTCTGTCGGAGGGCTGACTGGCTCTTCCTCAGCTGACTGGTATGACAGGTTTGGCTGGCACGTCTCCCCACACAGCTCCTCTCCACCACCTGACTCAGCTGGTGGTCCACTCTCTTGGATTGGGACTCCTGTGGATTGCTCTATTTCTTCTGACCCTTCATCACCTGTAAGAATAGGAGGTTTAAGAAATATAAGCAACACGCAGAACGAAATATAAGGGTGCTTTCGCATGCCAAAATGTAGTTAGTTTTAATCTAAATCCAGGTCGGTTTGTTTGGGCAGTTGCGAACGCAGTAATAGTACTAGTGCAGACTAAAACAACTGGTCCGAGACCGCTTGCAAGAAGTGGTCTCAGACCAAGGGAACCCTAGTGCGGTTCGATTGCAATGAGAACATAATCCGACCCAGTTGCAGAAAGTGAACCAAAATGCAGGGGATTACGGGCTGCCTGTGTGGGCATTTGTTGAGGTGGACGCTGGTAAACAACAGGTTAACATGAGTGGGAGAGGAGTGACCTGCACTTCTGCAGATGTCCGATGTTTGCTTAACATCTGGGCTGAAGAGGACATACAAAATATGCTAAATAAAGTCCACAAAAATAGTGACGTTTAAAAAATCATTCGAGATAAACTGGAGGAGAAGGGATTCATGCGCACGATCGATCAGTGCCGAGTCATTGTGAAAACACTTCGGCCCTGCTCCTTCATGCACGGCCTTCAGCAAACCTAATTTCTTAATATCGTCCGCTTTAATTTGTGCACTGGGAAACCGAACAAGATCAAATAGAAAATTAATCTATATTCACATTGAATATTCACCTTCCTGTCCAGGAGACTCTGTGGACTCGGCCTGATGAGTATTCAGGATGATGGCGTCTTTTCCTCCTATCACAACAGAACATTATTAAAAGTAAGCCTTTATAAAAGGGCAGAAGTTCAGTTATTTGTTTGTCATCACTTAAAACTGTTGGAGTGGGAAGAAATTAGTAAATGTCATTTGGGCAAATATGAGAAGTAACGGAAGAAGATTAAAGGTTAAAAAGTAGTTAAAGGAAGTGAGAGGAACATACTTCCATAAATTCCCAGAGACACATTATAAGTCAGGCCTCCGGGTAGCAAGAAGCAAAAGGATAGAAAACAGGAGAAGGAATGTAAATTATTGTAACAGCAAGTAGAATACAAGCTTCAAACATAATAGCCTCAGTATATTAACATATTTATGTTCACCTGGCAGGCTCCATAATCCAGACATCTCTAATGTTTTTAGTTTATTCTCCAGCTCTGCGACTCGATTTCCAAGAATCCTAACGATAAAAAGGCACAAAAACAGTTACATTCGCACACTTTGTCCGGCATCCGAGTTACTGATATGTGAAAATTAGAATGTGAAACATGAGATTGAGTACTTGTTGATTTGGCGTTGGTGCTGAATCACCATGTTCTTCTCGTGGATGGTTTCCAGCAAAGCTGTGGCGAGCGACTTGAGGTCTGAGATGGACTGAGGCGTCACCGGCAAACTGCAGCCGTTCTCTTCAGACAGCAACAATTCCTTCACTGCACGTGCACACGCACATACACACACACCACACACACACACACACAGAGTTAGTCACAAGTTAGTTACATGCCATTTTGTGACATTGTATATACTGAAGTGAGGTATTTGTTTTTTTAAAGTGTGATCTTTCTGACCTTGTTTAGCAGAGAGCACCCCAGTCAGTGCACTGCTGTTGGGTTTCCCGCAGACTTTAGAGGTTTTCCTACAGTCCAGGGCACTCTGAAATCAGTGGAAAGCATTACTTTTCAACATATTTTTTTTTATTATTTTCAGAACAGAAGGCTCACAGTTATGTTATGTTTAACATTTATTAGATACAGTCAGCTCCCCTCCCCCACCCCCCCCAAAAAATAAATAAATAGAAAAAAACATGAAAAAGGACATTTGACATAAAATAACATACAGTGGTTAAATGTGACTGATAAAATAAATAGAAAATAGAAAAGCATTACTGAGCATGAGAGGTTTGCATTTCCGAGATAATTTTTTTTTTTTTAATAAATCCACTTTTATTTTACATTTGCAAAAATTTAAAAGTCCAGTGTTTAGGATTTAGTGGCATTTAGTGGTGAGGTTGCAGATTGTGGAAAATGAAAACCCCTCCGCTCACCCCTCCCTTTCCAAGCGTGTCAGAGAACTACGGTGGCCTTCAGGGAACGTAAAAACGTGAAAGTCTCTCTCTAGAGCCAGTGTTTGGTTTGTCTGTTCTAGGCTACTGTAGAAACATGGCTGAGTAACATGGCGGACTCTATGAAGAGAACCTTCTCCCTATGTAGATATGAAAAGCTCAGTCTAAGCTAACGAAAACACAACAATTCTTAGTTTCAGGTGATTATACACTAATGAACACATAGTTGTGAACATTATATTCCATTTCTGCTCATAGATCCGCCTAAATCCTACACACAGGACCTTTAAATGGCTCCGTTTTCATAGAATTAAGAAACATTTAAAATATAACAATATAGTCACCTTGTACTTCACCAGGTTTGTTTTGAGCAAGTTGATTTCCTCTTGAAGTTGACAGAAGCGTTCATGCAAATACCTGTCAGATTATTTTGATCAGAAGTGCATTATTAAATCATTAAACCTCATCTAGACTTCACAGTTATGACTCAGCAAAATCCAAATATCATTATGTTGTCATCTCTTATTTTACAGCTACATTGTTTCAGTGAACTAGTCAAGTAATTGCTGCAGATATTCTAATATTTCTAATAGTTCAGCACCAATAAAATCTCTTTAAAAAAAAGAGTAACCAACCTGTTCTCCATGCAGAGTGCATCAATGTCTAGAATACGTATCTCATCGTTGCCCACGATGTGGTTCATCTCCACGTTGAGCCGATGAGCCTTCTGCTGAAACACGTCGCGCTCTGCTCGTACGTCCTGAAGCTCGTCTGTGAGCGACTTCACGCTGTTCTCCAGAACCTCGTTCTACAGTGACACAAAACACACTGTGTCGGTACAGACACTGGGATTTCATCTACTAATGCATCCGGTGGAATATTTCATCCACTCATATTTCTCTTTTGAAGAAAACCATCACAGTAATTGAATCCTGTTTCATTCTTTTCTCCAGAAAACGTGTTTTAACGCAATATTTGGCCCATTTTTTTTTTTTACAATATTATCATATCTTGTTGTAATTAATCACAGCAATAAATCTGTCATAAATATATTAATATGTGCCTCTGAGAGAGCCTCCAGTTCTGGGACGTTGACACAGTGTTTTCCTTAAAGAATACATTTCAATGTGTTGAAAAAACTGCCTGAAATGCTAAAATTGAAATAATGGAAAACATGATTAATGTGACTTATTAATGACATTCAACATTTATATTGACCTTTTCTAAGTTCTGTAAAAATAAAAAGAACAAAGAAATGTTACAGTCGTATTAGAAATCTGTAGAAAGCTGTAATAATGGGAGGTTTGCTCTGATTAGTCATTCACGGCAAGAATCAAACACTAACACTAACTTAAAGTTTAATAAGTAAAGTTGTGTTATAATGATGTAACATATAAACTGTTTATAGTGCTGGAATGGAACTAAGTGCATTTACTCAAGTACTGTACTGTACAAATTTGAGGTACTTGTACTTAGGTTTTTTCTTTTCATACCACTACATTTCATATGGAAATATTTTACTTTTGACTTATTTGACAACTTTTACATACAAAACATGTGAAAAGCTTATAAAATATGTGCTTTGTTATACATTACATTACCTAACAGTTTATACAAGTACAGCTGAAATGATTAATCGATTGAAAATGAACTGGTAACTATTATTGATTCTTAAATAAATTACAAACATTTTATGGATATGCTGCTTTTTGTTTTAATTTATTTCATTTATTATTGTTTTATTTAGAATAATTACTTGAAATAATTATTATAAATATATAAAATATTTAGAGCTCTTTTTTTCTACATTGAGTACTTTTACTTTTAATACTTTAAGGACATTTTCCTGATTATACTTACATACTTTTACTTTAAGGTGCAGTGTGTAGGATTTGGCGGCGGGTTGCAGATTGCAACCAACTAAAAACTTCACTCCCGTGTGCCAAGTGTGTTGGAGAACTACAGTGGCTGACACAAAAACGCAAATGGCTCTCTCTAGAGCCAGTGTTTGGTTTGTCCATTCTGGGCTACTGTAGAAACACGGCGGCCAGCTCGTTGAAGAGGACCCGCTCCCTATGTAAAATGCAGCGCAGTGAGGATAGAGACATTTCATATATCGGACGTATTGAACGCAGACCCGACCTGCTGATGCGTATTCAACCCGCACTGGACCCACTCAGAGACGCCAGTCTGCAGTGTAGTTCATAGACTTCAGTGATAAACCAGAGAACTGTGCAGTAACAATGAGATTCACATCTACACTTTAGTCCATACTCGCACGCTTCCTCTACTGTATGAGGAGCAGAAATGCAAGGTTTAACTTCTCTCACAGCTGTTGCAGTCTAGACTGTTCACGTGTGCCACCTGGTGGTGGTTGGTGCACACTGCAGCTAGTGCAAGAAACAACAGAGGAAAATAAAAGTCCCCTCTCCTTTTCTGCCACAGCGAGGCACCGTTACTGCCACGGTAATCCTGTTAAATGAAAGGCGTACAATCTGTAGATATGAAGGACTCATTCTAAGCTCACGAAAACACAATGATTCTTATTTTCAGGTGATTATACACTAAAGAAAACAGACTTATTAGTAGTAGTAGATTATTAGTAGTAACAGATCCCCCTAAATGCTACACACTGTTCCTATAAGTAACTTTTTCAATTCATGACTTTCACGTGTAATAGAGTATTTTTACAATGTGGTTTTAGTACTTTTAGTTAAGTAAAGGATCTGAGTGCTTCCTCCACTACTGACTGTACAGTTCGCGTATATGTGATCACAAGCAACTACTTCCAAGTCTTCCTGGTTTGACATTTATTTGACAGGATGTTGTTAAAAGTCACAATACTGTCAACTACAAGAAATTAACTGAAAATCACCTGAATTATTGTATTTCAAAACAAAAGTCAGTCAGCAGCAGACAGTCAGCCTCTTGTTCTCACCTGCTCTCCAGCTCTTTCTAACTGTTTGACCAGATCCTCTCGTTCATGAGCAGGAAAGTGTCGAGCGCCGACCTCTTCGTCTCCCAGCCTCTGTTTGGTGATGGTCATCCGTAGAAGCTGTTGGGACAGAGACACCCAGTTTGATTTTCTGCATAGTTTCACAATATGTGACTCTGCTTTAGTTCATCTGAGGAACTAATGTATTTGCATTCAAATTAAACTTGAACGCTACTGACTTAAATAAGATAAATGTTGGAGATATATTCAAGACACACAAAAAGACAAAAACATACATTATGTCCTAATTTGATGTTATTCTAACTTTCGGTATAGTGCGCAGCATGTTCTGGTACCTTGTTGTCACCTTGAGCTTCCACCAGTCGTTGTTTCAGCTCCTTCACCTCCTCACAAAGTTGACTGCTTTTTTCTCTGGAGTCTCTCAGTAGCTGGGCTAAATTCACCTGAAGAAGACATGAACATGACGTCACATGAACTCGATCACACAGACTTAATTCAGCTGTTACAGTACATGCATGTATCCGCGATTGACATTTAAAGCTATACAGAACGAGAACTTTATGTAAATATTCCCCCCTCTTTTAACCTAAAATGATAAAAGGGCCAGCAGTGGTGAAGAGCATCCCAATCACCCTGGTAACTTTGTCCTCTTTGCCCAAATAAAGTGATAGGGTTGTTATGAACACTGGTGGCAATTAGTGTTGATTCACACTGAATTCTGGGTATTAAAGTCCACTACTAGCTATTTGGAGCCGATGTGTAAAGCTGCAAAATGATCTGATACCTTTTATGTATGAGGCAATTAATTATTATCAATTAAACATTGCTTTCCTAACAAATAAATATATAGATAAAAATTTACTGAATTATTATTTATTATCAAAATAATAAATTGTACACCAGCAACTTGATAAAAAAAAAATCTTCAAAATTAACAGGAATTAAAACTCAAGTGTAAACCTTTTTAATGCAGCAACAAAACTCAAACAGGAATGGATTGAATAGATCAGCCCTATTGTCACAGATGAGTCAGTATTGGTCCGATATCGGTGCATCCCTAATTGTAAGGAGCCCTTTCTAATGTATTATTTACCACATTATGCAAATAACATAAAATCTCTTACTTGATTCCTTTTCTCAGGAGGCAGAGAAGGATCTCCATCCTATTGGTAATAAAAACAAAGGGAATTGCCATTAAATGCAACATCTTTAAAATGTAATAGTGGAGAATGACATGTTTCTGCCTATCACAATGCTCATGATGCATCTTTCCGACTGCAGGCTACTAGTTGGGCTTACAATGAGTTCCCTGTACTTCTTCTTGAGCCCTTGGTGTCGCTCCCGGAGCTGGTTGGCCATCAGCTTGTACTGATCTCGCTCCTGCTGGCAGGTGTCCAGCTCCTTCGACAGAATCAAAAGAGCTTCTTTCTTACTCTCCAACTTCCGCTTACAGATGAGGAACTGAATGCAAGAACAAATATGCATATGCAGATTTTATGCATATGGTGGTGTGTTCTTTATATTGTGACAGTTTTCCTAAAATTAGATTAAAAAAATTGCAATATATCACCTTATTTACA
>CAKALG010025915.1:0-10106 GCA_916700815.1 Helicolenus hilgendorfi | reverse complement strand
ACAATATGCTCAAATCATAACATGGCAAACTGCAGCCCAACAGGCAACAACAGCTGTCAGTGTGTCAGTGTGCTGGCTTGACTATGACTTGCCCCAAAGTGAATGTGATTATCATAAAGTGGGCATGTTTGTAAAGGGGAAACTTGTGGGTACCCATAGAACCCATTTACATTCACATATCTGGAGGTCAGAGGTCAAGGGACCCCTTTGAAAATGGACCTGACAATCTCGCCAAAATTTAGAGTAGGTTTGGAGCGTTGTTTAGCCTCCTTCGCGACAAGCTAGTATGACATGGTTGAAACCATTACATTCCTTAGGTTTTTTAGTTTTATATCTTCACTCTGGCTTTAAGACTGAGCCAACTACTACCTAAAAATTGCAAGTTGCGTTAATGCGTTAAAGAAATTAGTTGCGTTAAACAAATTCGCGTTCACGCGTTATTGTCGCGTTAACGTTGACAGACGTTGCCCTAAAAAGAATACAGAGAAGAAGAATTTAATGATAGATTTTGACAGGTGATTGCAGAACAGCTTGGAATCGGGGATGGTTGCAAAACGAAGGATGTAGGAAAATTAGGATTCAGAATTAGACAGTAGTGATTGAGCTGTAGGCAGTTAAACGTTAGCTTCTTGCTAATGTCATTCATTGATCAGCCCTGTTTGGGACTAGCACTATCCATTGCACCCAAGAAATTATCTGAGTTTTGTCTCTTATTGCGAATTTTCGCAATGAAGCGAAAAATAAAATGCATCGAACTCAGTGTGCACGGTTTCTGTGCAGTACAATTTTGATCAGATGACGAATTAAAAAACGCATAAGAAAAATATGGATTGGTGTGTAAAGACTTTTAAACTTACAGTGTCGGAACAGTGGTACCAAACACTAGTTGATTTAAATGTGCTGTTCACATTCAGAATTATCCTGCCTGTATTTTCAGAAAAACTATACCGACTTCTTAGTGAACACCAAGAGAAGAACAAGTTCCTGAAGCAGTCTGCTTGGTGCTGAGCTCAAATCAACATCTGCTCCACACTGGTCACGCTCACATGCTGGGAAATCCAGACAGCTCCCACTTCATTTATAGAAGCTCAATTTATATAAAAATGTCTTCTGGATATCTGTCAAGAGGTTCAGACAGGGTATTCTGGCTCAGCTGTCTCTCTAGACACATAAACATGGATAGCATGCATTTTGTTCCAAAGCCTGTGTGATTGGATGCCAGTGTTTATGCACAGTGTTAGAGAAATGAAACTGACTTTGGAAGCTTTGTGGATCACAATTACACTTTGGCCACAATGGACTTCCTGGCTTGCTGTAGTTCTCATTATTAAATACTCCACTCGTCTCTCTTTTTGGTATCCCTGTGGGCTTGAAAGGCTGTTAAGAGATGGTAGTTGCATCATTAAAACTTGGATTCATGTGAGTTGCATTTGATTCCAAAGGTAAAAAGTTTTACGAATGATGAGCATTTCCGTCAACACATTCTCACTCCCAACTCGTCAAATACCGCCTCTTGGTCAGTGCCCCTTGGCATCGGAAATGTCTCTTGCTCTGACCATTTAATAACGCCGCGGGTGGGTGTACATGGGAGTTAATTGAAAGCCCGGCTCATCGCATACTGTTGCTAAAGGGTGCCTCCATGTGTTGGTTTCCAATGCTGAGGTGCACTTACCAAACGGCAGTATCTGACGAATTGAGAGTTTTCACACCATTAGTTTGTTTGCTCTGGTCTGAATCAGGGACCAAATTGTTACAATGTTGCATATTGCCTCGAGTTTGGTTTGTGTTCACACGGCAGTGTTTACAAGCGGACCAACATTTGGGTGCGCAAAGAAGCTGCTCTCCAATTGGTTGGAATTTCCATGCTGGAAAACTCCCAGAAGTAACCAAAGAAGAGCAGACTTCCAGAACGCAACAGTTGAGGGACAACTAAGCTGCTTGGTTTTGGCCCTGGTCATCTTTTCAATTGTCTGGCAAACAATACAGTTGAAAATGAGGCGCGGCTGCGACTGGAAAACAATGTATTGATGCACTGGAGTCATTGAAGGCACATATAAAGACATACAGAGGACGGAGAAGGAGGCGTGCATTAACCCTCCTAAACTATGACATGCTCATCGGCCGGAAAAAAAAAACAATCCCGGAGCTGTTTGCTAAAGAGTGAGTAGATTTCGGTATTCTTGTGTGTTGTCGAACGTTGTGAGCTTATATGATCATCTGACCAAATCTCTATGAGGCAATGCAACTCCCCACGAATCCACGTCTGTCCACAATTATTCATCTTGCTGCATGTTGTAGAAACGAAAGGCTTACAATCCTACCCATAATGCACTATGCTGCTTGCTATCAGAGCCGGTTTAATACAAAAAGGCGCAATGCTTTCTCCAGTTTGGCCGGATTGAGGTCGGATCAAGTTCTCACCACAAACGAAGCGTACCGTAACCGTACGGAGACCACCCCTTCAAGGAGGTCTTTAGGTTTGATTGTTTTGGTGCTGCACCTGAGTGCGATTGCTGTGTTCTGACCTGTCCAAACGCACCGCACCTAGAGGGTAAACGCTCTAGGGTTCCATTCAACCCAACTAAACAAGGCAGGTGTGAAAACGCCCTAAGATAGCTCATTACACTTCTAATGAGGTGTACAACAAGTCATCCAACCACATCTAAAAGTTAAAGTGTTTCCACCGGATCTGAAAGGCCACACTCAAAGGCAGTGTGTCTTCTATCATAACATCCTCTGGCTGCATCCCACTGCCTCCCTGATCTCTCTCCAACTACTCTGTGTCTTGTTAGTTTTGATGGTTTTTGGACAGTCTCTCCTTGAATGCATTCAAGGTATTGCGCTTGGTTGCCCACCTAATTCCACCATCAGGTTTCAGATGCTGTTAAAGCTGGAACAAGTTTCTCCAAGCTGCATGTTGGCAAACATACACAGAGGTTGTAGGAGACGTTGTGTGGGTGTTTCTTGTATGTCTGTAGGGATTTTAACTATTAAAAGAACAGTGTGTAGGATCTGTTGGTGAGGGGAGGAGACCAACTGAAGCCTGTGCCAAGTGTGTTGGAGAGCTACGGTGGCCGACGCGATAACGCCAATGGCCCTCTCTAGAGCCATCTAGAGCAGTCAGTGTTTAGAGTGTGTGTGTACGTGTGAAGTGAGTGGTGAAGCAAGAGAGAGAGAGAGGCGGCGACGGGAGCGAGTAACATTATCGACACTGGCCCAAGCAGGAAAAGTTAACAGAGTTTGGTTTGTCCGTTCTGGGCTACTGTAGAAACTTGGCAGAGCAACATGGAGGACTCCGTGAAGAGGACCTGCTCCCTATGTAGATAAAAACAGCTCATTCTAAGGTAACGAGAATACAACGATTCTTATTTTCAGGTGATTAAACACTAAAGAAAACATACTCATTAACATTATATTCCATTTCTGCCAATAGATCCCCCTAAATGCTACACACTCGTTCTTTTAGTTTATCAGCTTGTTTGTTATGCAGGTTTTCACAATATGTTAAGATTTAGGAGGTATGGCTCCTTTGCAACTCTCTGCAGCCTACAATTACACATAACATTCTTCTTAGAATAAACCCATAGAGACATTGAGTTTATGTGTGTCTTCGCAGAATCATAGCTCCAGCCTTAAATGATCCAACAAGGTCTTTGTTTGAAGCACACTAATGGGCGAATTCACAAAGAATGGAATTGCACCTACTGATTGCAGTCCATGTGGCAAAGTATAAGTGTTGCCTTTGCACCAAGAACACAGTAGGCAGAATAATGGTAGAGAGGAAAAGAAAAATTAAATGTTCAGACGGCGAGCTCCAGGTCCTGTCCGGCGAGGTGTAGAGGCAATCCTCAAAACTTGAGGCAAGGAATTTAAAGGTGACAGAAAGAAATTAAATCCCTATTTGGGATTTAATATGCCATGATCACTGGAAAGTCTGGGCATGATACCCCTTATAAATACGCTTCAGTTACCACCAACTCTCTGTAGAAGCTCATAATTTCACTGTAACTGTGTGTGGCTGTTAGCGCTGATCTTTGTGAATTGGACTGCTTTTCAATGAGGCTCATTTGCATAGAAAGGGGCCAATTTTGTGGCAAATGTCTGCATATTACCTCATTTAAATATGTGCAAATTGCACATAGGCACCAAGAAGCTATTTGCTTGGCAGCCCAGTTCAGGGTGCATTTCACCCTTTGCGGGTACTACACGGTTTCTTTTTGTCTTGCTTGTGCAGGTTTAATTGCTCCAGAGGTTTCAAAGGTTTCCTCAATTACCGCGTTCGCATCAGAATTTCTCATTGATCAACACTTTGATCCATGACAAAGTATCAAATCAACAAATTCTTTTTAATATACTGTGGATGTTGATAGTCTCCAGAAATGAAGAGACAAAATAATTTTTTGGTCATCCTTTGACCTGCCACAATTATCTAAATCGCATGGGCAGATTGCATTGAAATTTAATGAAGACACTCTGCAGAGGATATACTGTATAACTATTCGTCTCATTTCATTGACCTTTCTTCAAATGTCATATCAGTGCAACAATCATGCTTCCACGTTGATGAACATTTGATTTCAATGATCCCATTTCAGCCATTACTGGTAAAGTTAGTTTTATGCAGCACTTTAGTACTCAGTACCGTCTCTTTTCATTAGATCTGTACAAAAACCTTAGAGGAGTGTTTAATTAACGAGTGTGTAAAATGATTTGGATGAACTTTAAGTCAAACACAGAAATGCCCTCAGGTTGTTGCACGAAAACCTGCAGACAGAATAGAATTTCCCCTCAGGGTGACAATTGTGTGGTATCAGAATTCAGCAAGAGGACCAGCTTGGCCTTCCCCTGGTGAAGTGGCATCAAACTCCAGCAATTTTGTCTGAATGCTTCACATTGTCTTTCTCACTGAGTTGATACAGCGGACATATTTGTGAGGGGAATATGAAGTGTGTGTAATAGATGAGGTCTGGCTTGTCTGTAATGACTAATTCATTTGTTTTTACTCACAGACACTTAAAAAGTTCCAGTGTTGACCGGTCCCACTGTGTGAGTGTGTGTGTGTGTGTGTGTGTGTGTGTGTGTGTGTGTGTGTGTGTGTGTGTGTGTACTTGTACAGCTATCTTTGTGGGGACCAATTCGAGTTTTAGACCTTCAGAGTGAGGACATTTTTTCAAATTGAAGACATTTTGGCCAGTCCTCACCTTCAAAGGCCTGTTTGAGGGTTCAGACTTGGTTTTAAGATTCAGGTTAGAATTAGGTTTAGGTTAAGGTAAGGGTATGGGTTGGGATCAGGTATTTAAGGTTAAGGTTAGGGTAAGGGGATAGGGAATACATTATGTCAATGAGTGTCATCACAAAGATAGAAGTACGTGGCTGTGTATGTGCGTGTGTGTCGTTGCTGCTGTCAGAGAGGTGTTACCAAGAGATGTAATCATGTACAAACATTCCTGTGTGATGCCAGGAAGGTCTTTTATGGCCTGTTGTAGGCTGTGTTTTCGACCTGTACATGGATGAAGATTTTTTCTGATAACCTGATCAGGTAACAGGTGACGAGGCAAATTTGTGATTTGTGATTTTGGGCTATACCAATAAAAATGAATTGACTTAAAAATCCCTGTTGGCAGTCAATGAGTTTGGATATTAATTTAGATTAGATATTTGGCAGCCTTGGACACTTGACTGTTGGTGGGTTATGATTGGCAGAAAAACAAAGAAAAGTTAGACAGGTGGTGTAGACGCTGTTAATGTAATTGGCTGATTCAAAAGCATTTAAAATGTTTATGTGTGTTACATGCTGGTAGGTGTGGCCCTGGTTTGGACCATGGTTGGCGTTGGGAGACAGGATTTGAATTAAAAAATACAGTATATGTCAAACTTACTTCATCCAACACTTTCATATTGTGGGGTACAATGAACATTTCAGTCTCGAGGGGCCACAAGTGGGACTGTTAAGCATTTAAATATTTGCTGTCATTACCATAGATTGATTACAGAATAGGCCTCACCAATGATCTCATTGGAAGAGATATAAATAGCGCGTCATTTTAAGGACATTCTGCGTGTCGTGATAATGCATTTTAGGCTTCACGTGTCATTCACGCGCCACGTCGTTACATTGAAACTGTCGCAGTTATGTTTACGCAACAAAACCACCTAGTTAGGTTTAGGGAAAACATCATGGTTTGGCTTAAAATAACTACGTTAACTAAGTAAAATACATACGTATACAACGTAACATGAGTACAAAAAACACGTCACTAACATAACGTAACTCAACAAAACTTTCGGACACAAACACCGGTCCTGTGTTTGTTGGACCCATCCACGTCCCCTCCCTCTCACCATCAGCAGTCTCTTTCCTCTGCGTCACAATCTCTGAGCGTAGCATATTCATGCTGATGCGTTGCAGACCACATGGCGTACACATGACACGCCGAACGCAACAAAGGAGTTGTTATTGCATGCAGAATGACTTACAAATTACCGTGTCATTCATACGCCATTTGGTGAGACTGGGCTGAGTCTCTACTACAGGAAGCCAAAGTTAAGATATACTTCACCTTTCTCATCTGTAGCCTCAGTCTGGTCTATTCTGAACTGTAGTAGCTGCATGCAGCTTGACATTAGTGTGTCATTGCGGGCTATCATTTACACACACACAGTCGGTGTTGTGTAATGTGATCCAGATCTCCTCCTGTACCCAACTCTCCATCCATGTCTGCTTCACTGACAGAAGTAGAGAGAGGCTGAGCTATTTTTAGAAACATTAAGTTGTAAAAAAGAAAAAAAAAACTAACCAACTTTAACAACTTTACTTTTGCCGTCTTATTTTGCTATTTTTACATCTTGGTGGACCTTTTAGTGTTTTATGGACAAAATCATTGTATCTGCATTATTCAAAGGTTCCACTGACAGTAAACGGAGACTCTGCATTTCTTTCTTAACTCTGAGATCTTCTGGTTGTAATTTCTTTTTATTATGGGGAGTGAACTTAAAAGCCTCTGTGTTATTTTATCATGCTGTAAAATGTAGTATAAATATTTTGGATTGGAGCTCAGATCCTTTCAAGGATGTTGTATGCTTTGCTCATTTTTATTGGACCGGTTCATTACTGTTTCAGAAAATGTTGATCAAGTGAATCCTTTTCCAGTGGATCCTGCATTATTTTAAAACTGGAGTGATCTTTCTTTTAATACAAGAGCTGCATCATAGCAATGTGCCTCCTGTTCTGCCTTCAGTATTCACTCCTGGAGCTAGGAGACGGCAGGTCACTTTCCGCTCATTACATGCATAGTGTCTTTTCAAAATAAACTTCCAACGTAGGTTTACTTAGTTTTTAGGCTTAGGTGACGTAGTATTAATAGCGTGAGAGTCCGTTCAGGGCGGTCAGTAGCAGAGGTGGATGGGTCAAACAATCACAAGACTTATGTGTGTGTAGGGTTGACAACTTCCTCTAGTAGAAATATAGAACGGCTGCAGATGGATAGCGGCGGGTTGTTGTGTTTAATAATAGTAACTCGTTTTAGGAAGGCTATAACTACAAATTTATTCTGCATCTGATTTTTGGGTGTGTCAGCTTGCCTCTTCAGGTGGCACAGGCACACCCGTGGCTACGCCATTGTTGCACAGCCCTTGCATGACATGATGTAGATCTTTAAGATAAGTGAGTCATCCGCTGACAGCTGGGCACAGGCGTGCTTGCAGGTGTTATGAGCTATGTGAGCTGGGCAATTAGCTTTCGGAATGCGGTTGTTGGCACTCAATAACTGATAAACAGAGTGGTGTTTCCCAAAGTTGACATTGTGTCCAGTTCATGCTTTTCCAGACAGTTCATCAGAGCTTGATGTATGCCATTTACAGTTTCTTCACCGTCTTCATAAAAGTCAAATAACTTGTAGTGCACTCCATCAGACACGGAGCAATATCTCACACACACTGGAAACATGTGATGAAAATAATACACAGGCTCACCTTCGCTAGGAATAATTTATGCAAAATATCCAGCACAGTCTCTAGTTCTGAAACATTCATAGTAATCATCTCATCTTTCATTCTTCCAAAGTGCATCTTCACAACATTTGAGTCATGAAACAAAGCACCGTTGAGTTTAACAAGACAGTCAGTGCTGATGTAGTCACAAAGAATGCACCGATATTGCTTGCACCTTTAGGTTCCGTACTGGACAAACCAATTCAGCCCAACATAGGGGACCTCGCGGCTCATAGCAAACCTACTTATTACTATGAACTAACTACTGCTGTCACATTTTTGGCTGAATCAGCCTATTAATGTGGGTCAGTGAGAGCTAATGAAAGTCTATAGTAGATGATCACAAAGACAAACTACTTCCTTATTTGCATGGTGCTCATCAATATATATATATATAAATATATATATCGTTTTTTTGTGCACGTAAAAGTTCTGCAAAGTTATGAAGCCCTTAGTCCACGCCAGAAGGAGTTCCTCTCCCCCACAGAAACACTGCTCCTGACCTGCCTGAAACACCTTGCTTGAAGTCAAATCTTCATGCACACCTATACAGTATATATAGCATGGTAAGAGGTGTTGTTTACTTTGAGGACGTGTTGCTGGTCCTCTCAAACCACAGTCACCATTTGTTGCTTAAAAGAAGAGGAATGAAAGACATTTTTAAAGATTACAGCGGGGTTTTGAGTGATGATCAGAGGTTCAGAGGTCTTCATGGGTCCACTCGCCCCATAGTATTTAAAACCCGACTATATTGAGTCTCATCGGGTCTGGTAGGTTCCAGCGCATTTAAACACAGGGGCCAGACTGGGGTCTGCTGTTGTTTTAAAGGGGCCTGTTAAATCACCTCTGCAACTAAGGCCCCTCCGAATGTGGTATGAGCATTAAAGGCAGGGTCGGTGATCTTGAGAAACTAGCAAGAGTACACTAGATTTAAAAAAAATAGTTACCCCAACTTTTTTTTCAATGAAAGTAGCTAGCAGCACTAGCCAAAAGTCCCTAAATCTAGAGAGAAAGTTGCCAGGTTGGCAACACTGGCAGTCCGTCCCTTCAGACCTCCCAAAGCCACAAACTAAATATTGCCCGGTGTTACACAGTAGCGTTACCTGTAGTTGTAAATGACGTTGCAGAACAGTGCAGACAGCTGACTGTCAGCAGAGCAGCCTCCCAGTGTGTTACACCTTTGTGTAATCCATTTGTTTAGTTGAATTTTAGAAAAGGATTGTGGGAGTCGTGGGAGTTTTCATAGCTGAGGTGTGAAGAGAACATTAAGCTTTCACAATAGCATTTACTTCCTTTTCTTAATCAGATGGGTTATGACAAAACATTACCTCTAAATTTATGTCTCTATAAACACCAGACAGCATTCATGCAACATGCAGCTCTGAAATGCTGTGGAAGTGAAGTGTGTCATCCTGTCTGAGTGAACTGAATTTGCTCTCAGGGCCCATGGCGCTGTAGTAAACAGAGCATGAATCATCGGTGGAACTCTTTTGATTAATAAAGATTTAACAAAAGCAAGCGTACCTTGTTATTACATTGAAGGAAAGCCGGAATTCCTCCTGGAAAGATTCCACAGGGCATTTCAAAAGAACAGTTAATAGACTACTGAATGAGGAGTGCTTTTCTTTATTATAGTCATCATTATTTTCCTTTTTTTCAGATGGAAAAACCTGGTGGAGGCAGGAGGCGTCGACTCCCCAGCATCACCTGAAGAACTGGAAGGTGAGCATGTTCCCAGAAGTTCGGGGTGTGTTTCACAGCAAGGCAGTTGGTTTGGTTGTCAGCTGGCCTGAGATGTAGTGGTCAGTAAAAAGACTAAAGCCACCCTTAGTGGCGTAAACACTCATTCAATTCATACATTACACTTTTTTCTACAATATATGTTTATAATTATATACCATAAAGATGTGTCCTAAATTACTTTAAAAGATTTTCCATCCATAAACGAACCTTTCCAGTACAGTTTAAGGTCCCAGTATGCTTTAAACAAACTAGGTTGTACAACATGTACGAATGAAATGGAGCAGAGTTTCTACCTATTCTAAATAAAAAGACTGGTCTTTGACAGGACACATATATATACATACATATATGTGTGTGTGTGTGTGTGTGTGTGT
>CAKALG010025908.1:0-12577 GCA_916700815.1 Helicolenus hilgendorfi | reverse complement strand
GCATGATGCACGTGTGCCTAGCAGCGGCGCTGCCACAAAGTCACAATGGCATTGCGGCCTTATGTCTGAATGTTTATAGAGAAAATGGGACTATATTCTACTGTCCTTTTATTGTAATTTCACTTTCAGTCTCGCAAGCAGTGGTGGCAACCTTTTTGCTGTTGCAACACTAGTGTAGTCATATTTTAATAAGGGCCTGGCAGGATATTTGAAAACAAATAGGACAATGTTTTACATCTTCATAGGGAAAGAAACAGCTTAGTAACTCCTATCTATTAATGCAGCTGGCTAGTAGAAGATGTGGATCCGGGCCACAAAGAAGCCAACAACCTGTAAGTATAGATAAGCGACAGTGTTTTCAGCTTGTGTTATTATAAATGGAGTAGAGTTGTAAACAGAAAACAAGTCAGTATGTTAGTGAAGCATCGAAAGGAGGCAAAGGTTCAGATGGTTGAAAAGTCAAGGATGGAACTAAAGTCAAGTTTGTTTGTAACAATATCACATAAAATGTTGCAATAGGCTTTACTGCCCCAGACCAAGTTTCTATAATACAAACATATAGAGTGCTCCAGGGATGATGTATTTTTGTAGGCCAACCAGGAAGTTAGCATCACCCTGGGTTCCCTTGACAAAAAGTCAATGGGATTTTTCCATTGGGTTTTGGATTATTGCAGAAAATAAGCTCTGTGGCAAACAAACGTTTGCGATACTTACACGTTTTGTTCAGCAAGATAATCTTGATAATCAAATGAACACCACTTCTATGATTATGGTATCTGCATTTACAGTATATTGGCCAATAAGTAAAAAGATACTGCATGCCAGAAATGCCAAATATATGTTTGAGATATTTAAGATCAGTGAAACCACTATATATGTACTACATACAGTATATGTACACTACAAACTACAGTTTATTTCAACTGTAAATGTCCAGCTCACTACATACTTTTGGTCGAATACGTTTCATAAAAAATGTAGGGGATTTTTATACGATTTCTTGTCTAAAATATGAACTAGGACTGTCAAAGTTAATGCGATAATAACGTGTTAACGCAAATTCGTTTTAACGCCACAAATTTCTTTAACGCATTTAATGCAACGATTTTTAGGTTGTAGCTTGTCAGTAAGGAGGCTACATAACGCCCCCAAACTTACGCTAAATTTTGGCAAGGAAAATCTGTCATGGCCATTTTCAAAGGGGTCCCTTGACCTGTGACCTCAAGATATGTGAATGAAAATAGGTTCTATGGGTACCCACGAGTCTCTCCTTTACAGACATGATCACTTTATGATAATCACATGCCGTTTGGGGCAAGTCATAGTCAAGTCAGCACACTGACACACTGACAGCTGTTGTTGCCTGTTGGGCTGCAGTTTGCTATGTTATGATTTGACCATATTTTTTATGCTAAATGCAGTACCTGTGAGGGTTATTAATTGATTTCCAATAATAAATATATACATACATTTGCATAAAGCAGCATATTTGCCCACTCCCATGTTGATAAGAGTATTTTACTTGAAAAATCTCCCTACTACTACACAGTAACTCACCTGAACAGAAGGGGTTAGTGGGGTTGAAGTTGATGGCAAATTCATGTGACACCTGAGGAGACGAGAAACACAGACAAGAAACTTGATATCATTCCTTCACTGCACTGTAAAATATTGTTGAGAAATACTGTCCATTTCTCCAACACTTTCTCCCTCCCACCCTTTCTCTCGCTCTCTCTCTCTCTCTGTACCGCTCTCTCTCCTTTGTCCTTTTCATCAGCTCAGTGCCATGGCAACACAGATGGGTTGACAGTTGCGTAATCTTGTGAATATGCATGTATAATGCTTACAGTTTTATCTGTGCGTGTGTGTGTGTGTGTGTGTGTGTTAGTATTTGGGTGTGTAAAAAGCATGTATGATATAGGTTAGCTATAACTGTAAGTTTGCATATGACAACCTCCCCTCCTCTGTCTGTCACACACACACACACACACACACACACACACACACACACACACACACACACACACACATACACACACACACACACACACACACACACACAGACACACACACATACACACTCTACAAACATATATCACACATACAGTATCTGTGTCTAGTACACATGCATACATAAACATACAACAATAATAACAACAACAACACAGACAAACACACACATACCTTCCAGTCTGGTGGGAGTTGGGCTCCAAATCCCAGAGCAGGAAACATTTTGTCGCTGAGGAGGAAACCATGACAACAGATTGGAACGTTAGTTAAACCTTTTTTTTTTTCATCCAAATTCAACAAGCTGGATTTAGACAGCAGAGGAAATCCTGTTACCTTTTCCACAAAGAAACACATTCAAAGACACTTACAGAGAAACTAGCAGAGAGCTGGCAGAAAAATGAAGCAATGTTGTAAAATGGCTTCTCACTAAGAGAAGCACCTTTTTTTTCTGAAGGGCAGGATACACAAAAATGAATGAATTGTTTTTTTTTTTGACCTACAGTGATTTTCATCACATTTCAAAGAAACTGATTCATTTTATATTATCTTACAAATGCTATACAAATCTATGCATTTTTCGCCAGTATGTTTTCAGCAGGCTGGTCTCATACACCGTTCGTAGCTATATCTAGAAAAAGTAATGCAAGTGATTTGTATATATCCCACAAAATCAATTTGTGTGTAATTAACGGAATTGTGAACCAGGAAATATAAATAGGGAGGAGGTCAGGGTGGATGGGTGGGTCAAAAAATACCGGACTTTTTCTGTCCCGTGTGATCAACGTTGATTTAATGTCACGTAAGTTACGTATTTAAATAACTCCATTTCCGGGGTTATTTTAAGCCAAACCACAATCTTTTCCTACACCTAACTTAGTAGTTTTCTTGCCTAAGCCTAAGTAGTTTTCTTGCCTAATCCTAACCAAGTCGATCTTTTCCTAAGCTTAACTAAATAGTTTTGTTGCCTAAACATAAGGAAGTTATTTCCTGTGAAGATGGAAGTATATTTTGAAAAGACTGTATGCGTGTAACGAGCGGAAATTGACATGTGTAGCAGGACATTTGTAGGAAATGCACGAAAAAGGAGGAATAATGTTTACGAATATAGAATATGTTGTTTTTCAGTGTCACGGCTTGGGTCTTCACTCTGAAAATCTTAAAAACAGTAAATATAGATGGTTATGTGCAGTAGGAGATTGTAAATTTGTAGTCTTGCGATACCAGACAAGACTGGCTACCGAAGTCTGGGGAAAGTTGTTTTTTAGAATGGCGGCGAGAACGGTTGTTAACAAACCTTTGCCCCTAACATGTACCGGATTAGAAAAGGCCAATCACAACCATTTATCTAAATGCTTGGGGACGTATTGGAGCGATACGAAAAGATAACGCGCTGTTGGGGGTCGACTCAGCAGCCGGACACACGGCTCCGGGGGAGAGAGCCAAGAGGGAGCTCCAGAGATTCTGGGTGGAAAGCTCCGCGATTATTTTTATTTATTTTTTTTACTTTGAACAGCAGCAACAATGAGTGAACCATATGTGTGTGTCTGTTAGCAGAGCAGCTGTAGCAACACTGTTCTGTGCATGTGTTTCTACTACGATACAACACTCAACTCTTCAGCCTCAATATGAATGTATGAATGAGACTAGACTAACATATTAAACTACCCCTCTGCCCCCGCCCTCTGCTACTAGGAGATGGAGAGGGGGGATGGCAGGTTAACAAGTGGCATTTTGATCATTTTGCTAGCAAGGGGGATGGCATCCCCACTCAAATCGCTTGCTGGTTATGTGTGTTGGCGTGCACCACTGACACGCAGTCTAAAGCTTAGTACAGTGGTTCTTGGGTTTGATAGGATTAGGATGGATATTAGGGAACTGATAAACCAGTTTAATTTTTACTGCAAAGCCCACAGTGACGTACATGGAAATTAAACCATTTCTTTGTCACTGTTAACTTTGCGAAATTCTGTCACTTTGGTGTTTGAAAAGACACATTTTATCATTGAAGTGAAGTGAAAGGTGCTAAACTCCAAATTCAGAGCATTAACATAGCAGCAAACAACTATTTGCTATGTAAATATATAGTGGAGTGATGGCGTCCTGTCCCACAGTGTCGTCATGGAAGCAAAGAGCCCATCCACTGGTTCCCCCCACCAGGTCAACACTGTTAGCACCGTTGTTTGCACTGTTACCTGCTAGCTGCTGCCATGTTGAGGCAATCCCTCAATCATAGATATGCTCTAGATTTGGAATTTAGCACCCTAAAGATAACTGTAGTCCTAACTGATTAAAAAGAAGAAGATACTCACGTATCATAGTCCTGTATGATTTGTCCCACAGCTAAAATGGCAGCGAGATACTCGTTGCTGCCCAATGGGTTAATGTAGTGGAGGGAGGACGGCTCTCGAGGGTTCCCATTAGATGCTGTGAAGTCTATACCGACCTATGGAAACACAGAGAAGTGACAGCTTAGAGGTCATCTTAGAAACCTGCCGTGTTTTTACACTAGTAATTTTAATGAGGGCATTTTCAAAGGGGTCCCTTGACCTCTGACCTCAAGATATGTGAATGAAAATGGGTTCTATGTGTACCCACGAGTCTCCCCTTTACAGACATGCCCACTTTATGATAATCACATGCAGTTTGGGGCAAGTCATAGTCAAGTCAGCACACTGACACACTAACAGCTGTTGTTGCCTGTTGAGCTTGAGTTTGCCATGTTATGATTTGAGCATTTTTTAATGCTAAATGTAGTACCTGTGAGGGTTGTTAATATATTTCCAATAATAGATATATACATACATTTGCATAAAGCAGCATATTTGTCCACTCCCATGTTGATAAGAGTATTAAATACTTGACAAATCTCCCTTTAAGGTACATTTTGAATGGATAAAAAATGTGCGATTAATTTGTGATTAATTGTGATTACCTATAGACAATCATGCGATAAATCACGATTAAATATTTGAATCAGTTGACAGCCCTAGTATGAAATAGTACAATATTCACACACATGCTATTTTTAACAAACCGACAGCAGTGTTGTAAAAAATATCTATCGCTACACAGGTACCAGCTGAGCTTTCTGCTCTCTCTTCTCTCCAACAGAGAGTTGACTCACACACGCACACACACATACACACACACACACACACACACACTGCTATTTATCTTTTAACACAAATCAAAATGTTGTCAATTTTTCCCCGTGGTATCTGAAATAATATTGAATATTGATATTTTTCAAAGTATTGTATCGAAGTTAGAAATCAAAGTATCGTGACAACACTAACTGACAGTATTTATTCCTGCCATTCAGTGGCATTATACAATGTGAAGTGAAGGTCTGAAGGAAAGAAAAACAGAGAAACCGGAGTTGCCTTTATGTTTTGATAATAGTGTCTGAGCTGGAACATCTTGTTATCTCGGAGTTAGAGAACAGTGACGCGCCACTCACATACCTTGTTTGAGAGCCAATTGGTATGATTTAGTTGATATTGTGATTCACTTTTCAACTCCACAATGAAAGTTGTTGCTTTTTTGTATCACAAAACAGTGTCCCATGATATGTCATTACAGCCGTTATATCTGTCAAACCCTGTAACTGTAATTTTGACATTTAAAAACGGTCCTTTGTCTACTCAATAATTTTCCTAATTCATCAAACATATTAATAACATTGTAATTTCAAAACTTCAAGGTCACCAAGCAAGGAATTAATGTGTTTTACTTACTTCATTCTTGAAAATACAACATTTTTATTGGAGACAGATCAAAAAAAATACTGTAGCGCAGCTGTGTCTAAAAAAAGACAGAATGTCCCTGAAACCACACAGAGGCGTATTTTTCAACACGGATGACCACAGGGTGACACTGCGATGACATACAGTAGGCCTATAAACAAATGTGAACACACAGACGCTTTGAACACATGTACACAAAGTACAAAGGCACAAACACACACACACACACACACAGTCACACAGCCTAACATAATATAAGATTAAGAGTGACAAGCTTTTCCTCAGGCGGTGAATAACGGTTTGTGTGCTGACAAGAACCCAACCCAGAAACTCCGCCTCCCTCCTATGAGCTTAAAGATAGTCTTAAGAATCTCCTTCTTTCTCTTTTTGTTTGTCGGGTTATAAAACAACAATGTTCTGGTTCAACGACCGAGGAAAGAGAAAACGGAGAAGCAGGAAGAGAGAGCAAAGGTGGTAGATGTGTGAGTACATGAAAGGAAATTGGGCAAATGAGGCAAAGAATGGGAGGAGAGACAGAGCATAAAGAGCAGGAGGAGTGACGGACACAGAGATGCGGGGTGACAGAATTAGGGTGCTGTTGCGTATTTTGTACAGCATGTTGTGATAGTCCTGGAACGAAATATGTGTGAAAAAAGACCCCTACATAGAGCATACTACTCTTGGTTCATGGTGCCAAGCGCACAAGTCATTTTGCCTATAATCACAGCTAGTTTCTGGAAATGAAACAGCATAATAGCTTAAAGGGGTGCTGAGTATTTTGTCAATTTATCAAACTCTACGGCAAACCATGGAATTGCAATAACATACTGACAAGTATAGCTTACAGTAGAAATCTCAAAGTCAAACAGAGCTGCAAGGATAGTCGATTACAGTTGTTTTTTCAATTGCTAACACACTGAAATGACACATAAAGCACAATTGTGGAAATTGACACTCAGACAGCAAAACCTCTGCTCAAGTCTCCAAAACTCTAAACACATTTTCTGCTTTGCACCCAATTTGCAATTCAATATGGCACTTTTACAACACATTGCACACGGTTCTCCGCATAAGACTCAGGAATCTAACATAAAGTCACTTGTTTTCTATTGGACCACCTGCCCAAACAAGTGCTTGATTATCGTCATCAATCAGGATGTAGGAACTGTAAAAAGACCACAGGTGAGTACCTGTTTACAACAGCAATGGAAGCTTGTGAATGCCAGTCTCTCATGTAGGACTAAAAGGGGCAAAGCCTTCTTCAGCACCCGACCCACCTTCTCCTAGAAGACTCCAAACTGTCACAATGTGTCTGAGTTTTCTTCCTTCCCATCAAGATGGTTAGTACCATTCAGTAGCTGCTCCCTCTGAAGCTCTTGCACCAAACTGTGGCTCTTTTCACCCAGAGAGAGGTCATGTTGAATGAGACCCAGAATGCATTTCTTTAGTCACCCAGCCAACAGCCTCGAGCAGCACTCCCAGGCCTGGAATTACATTCTTACATTTCTGCCTCATATATGCACACAGGTGGCAGGCATGTTGAAAATAGTCCATGAAAGGAAATAAAATGTAATTCCAACCCATTAAAATTCAAGTAAACGGTGGCTCTAAAATGGCCATATATAATATCTCCAATTGAATTACCTAATGAACCACAAAACATTTTTTTTATTGGCAAAGACATTTTTGCCCCAAAACCCTTGATCCATAACAATGAACTCTGCCTGCATATGTGCTGGTTTACATGCATGAATGTGTACACTGCTAAGGAGGGAAGGAGAGTATTTTTCATATATTCCTGTTGTTTATATCAGTGATGTCCATTTTACAGCCCTGGTATCCATTTATTTTGTCTTACTATGAACCTGAAAATATGTACGCCCAAACTGACAGTTGATGGCACCCAAAACGATTACGGCGTTTTTCCCCCAGTGCCCTCTCCGGTGACAGACATAGTTAGTTTGATGGTTGTGAATTTGATGACAGCGGGAGATGACACCATTCTGTTTCCAACTTATTCCTCGCCCCAAGCTATTAGTAATTGCTAACACACAAGTAGACTAAACACAATATGACAAACACACAGTTTCAACAAGCAAGTGCACCGAATCAAAATGAACAGGGGGCGACAGAGCAGCATCTCATTACTGTATATTTCAGAGCAGCAATGTGGCAGAAAACGTCTGTGACTGAAATAAATTAGGGGGATTCCACTACTGCCAAATTACTGTCAAATAATTGACATACTGACATTCACATTAGAGTTTTCTCAGCTGTGCCTTGTCGAGTATCAGCCAATTCTCACGCCAGGACCTCTCAGACTCATTTGCAGTTACACAGCCACAGATATGGATGGAGGGGAATTTGGATGGATGAGTGTGTCGGAGCCTGTGTGAACATCTTCTGGAGTTACTCGAAGGTGTTCCCAGTGACAACTAGGAGCTGCTGTCCACCGCCATACTTTCACTGTGGGAAAGTCTATTTATAGTCTATTGACATTTGTTCTTGTGTATTTTGGGGTACTGTGTCCTTCATGACAAGTTTTGTGTGACACTGGCAGAGTGAAAATAAGATATTCCTTTATTAGTCCCACAGTGGGGAATTTCGGCATTTCCCCACATCATACCATCATACCATTTTCAAAGGGGTCCCTTGACCTCTGACCTCAAGATATGTGAATGAAAATGGGTTCTATGGGTACCCACGAGTCTCCCCTTTACAGACACGTCCACTTTATGATATTCACATGCAGTTTGGGGCAAGTCATAGTCAAGTCAGCACACTGACACACTGACAGCTGTTGCCATGTTATGATTTGAGCGTATTTCTTTTTTATTATTATTTATGCTAAATGCAATGCCTGTGAAGGTTTCTGGGCAATATTTTTCATTGTCAATTCTGTTGTTAATTTATTTGCAAAAATAAATATATACATATAATTGCACAAAGCAAGCATATTTGCCCACTCCCATGTTAGTATTAAATTAGTTAGTTAGATAGAGTATTAAATACTTGACAAATCTCCCTTTGAGGTACATTTGGACAGGTAAAAAAATACATTGAAAGCCTTACGGTAGCTCAAAAGGCATAATCCCTCCCTTACGTGGTAGGCTTTTAATGTGAAACATCTGCAGGAAATGAGTTCATTGACAGTAGATTAGCACTGATTTAAAAAAAAAAAAAAAAAAAATGGAATGACTGCAATCAATTAATGAGTGAAAACCAGGGACTTAAGAGACAGATTAAAAAAGAATGAGCACAATCATTCATCTGAGGCCGAGACATCCTGACTCTTATTTCCTTGTATGGGTCAAGTTCCAAAAACACTGGATCCTACAACTCCCATAATGCAACTCAATACCGTCTTTCATAGAGAGGCAAAGTCCCACCCCTTTCCGGTGGACTTCATGGGACCTTATTTCGGAGGAAATATGAACGGTAGTCAATGGCTTCACCTCTCTATTAGACCCTCCTGCCCTCTAAATACCCGGATCTTTTACCTCCAGTTTGTAACACCAGATACTGTCAGGCTATTGGAATTTAGAAACATATCACAATCTAATATTTTGCCAATGTTGTATGGCCGCACTTCACTGGATAAAATGATAAGGCCCTGAGATCTGTCATCATCTGACATAGAGCAGGCGGAAATAGAAAAAACAGCCATGTATCTCAACTGATATCTTCTGTCAACAGACTTGCCTGTGCTCTCATTCATGAAACGTTTGTTTTCTCCATGAATCCACAGGGACAGGAGCACTACGCTCAACACAGCTCTGAATGATATCAAACATAAGATATGAATAATAGTGTAATTCTGTTGAAATGAGTCTTTCACAAACAGCCCATCAGCAGTAGCAGGCTGTCTCTTTGTGTTGGAGTGTGTAACACAGAAACGTTGCTCTCTCTCCTACAGCTCCCACAGCCCCGAGGAGAGACTTTCCCTTCCTGGAGATTAGGATTAGAGCCATACTAAGTCTGATTGAACACCGCAAAACAGCTCTTTTTGCATGTGTGTGAGTGTGTGCGGGTGTGTTTTTTGTACACGGCTGCTCCTCACTGTATGTGTGTGGTGTGTGTAGAATGTGTGCATATAAGTGGCAGTGTGTACGTGAGGAGAAGATGTCATCGGTGACTGAGCGTCTTCTTGAGATTATGCGTGCTTGTGCATGTCTAAATCAGTCAGTGTGTGTAAGCGGGGAAGGTGCACGTTTGAAGATATTGTGTATGTGTGCGCACACCTACAGTATAAGTCTCTTGTACAGAGTGCAGAGGTACGTGTGATAAAATGTCTGTGTGAGGAAGATACTGTGTGTGGATTTGTGTGTGTGTGGCGTGTGTGCCAAAGTCATGGTTTGGGAGTTTGCATGCAAATCGGTCGTAGTGTGAAAGCAGGAGTGTGACGAGGATATTATATGTTTGTGCTCACACGTGTGCATGTATGTGTATGTAAATGAGTTTGTAAGGAGAGAGGAAGTATCTGTGTTAAGACAGAATTAGGTGTGTGTGTGTGTGTGTGTGTGTGTGTGTGTGTGTGTGTGTGTGTGTGTGTGTGTGTGTGTCAGTGAAAGAGCTGCAGGTCTGTGACAAAAGGCAAAAGATTAGGAGGGAGCAGCGAGGATTTAAGAGTTCCCATTCCGCCTTAAATTTGCTCATCTCACCACAACTAGAACAGGAAAATGTTCCAATTGCACTGAAATGATGCTCATTACAAACAAGCAAGGTCCTGAGTGAGGAAATTATTAAAAGACTTACATCAGTCTGTCAATAACTACCAGCACCCGTTTGCAAACTCTACAAATTGTGATATTTCTATTTTAACACAGTATGGTGCCTTTTTAGCAACGTCCTGATTCCCACAGAGCGGTGGAATATGCCCACGGCTGAGAGCTGCGGTCCAACCTTTTACTGAGGCACTTGACCGCTGGCTGATGACAGAGGGAAGTGTTTCTCCAGTGTCATCCAAAAGAGAGCAGGCTGGATGTAGAAGCGTCCTACCGTCCGTAAACTTCAAAGCACATCTCTGCCGGATAAGTCAAAACTCCCCACTCTGGTTTTAACTGGTCATCAAGAGCTGACCAGAGGAATTACTGCTACATCAGATATTTAGCAATTAAGTGGCATCAGTTGACATTTGGCTGCAATTAACCGTTCGCTAAACCCTGCCTCATTGGTTACTGTTGCTACGCTTGTCGAGCTTTCCGTTTGCATATGGCAGATATGCAGTTCACAATAATAACAGGGAAGATTAACCACTCTTTGGATTCTTTTAAAGCAGTGGGTCAATTATTTCAATTCAATTTATTTTCTATATCATCAAATCATCAAGTTATGCTAAAACGCTTTTTATATAGAGAAGGTCTAGACCGTACTCTATAATTTAGAGACCCAACAAGAGATCGCCCATGAGCATGCACTTGATGCGACAGTGGCAGGGAAAACATTTCCTTTAAAGGGTAAAGACTGGGCAGGACCAGGCTCTGGGTGGGCGGCCATCTGCCTCGACCCGTTGGGTTGAGAACCCAACTGAGGTCAACAAAAGCAGCTTCTCATTTCTAGCCTGCGACCAACAATTTTGCTGGCTGAAATAGCTTTTTTATTTTATTTCATCAGCTTTAGCTAACTAGCTAACTAGCTATCCAAGCTAACGTTAGCTCCAATACGTTGTTGAAAATACTACTCCAGGTGACTTATTAATGTTTAGCAGCTTTAACGTTACAGGAGAAAAAGCTTTCAGGATGAGAACTATCTGATGAGTTTGGTAAATGTAATGCTAAACCAGGTAACATTGGCTTGGGTTTGTGGAGTGTAAGTGTTACTCTGAACTCGGAGTGCATCCAGAATCGGCTTCCATACAGTGGGGGAAATTACACAGTGGATGTGTTAGTCCTGAACAGGTCTGTTTGTTTTTATTTTACGTAAGCTGTAGCTCTAAGGGGAACTACACCCATTTTCAAAATTCATACATGTTATTTTTATGGTCTAAGACTGTCCAAAAAATATTAGTAAACAAGAACAACTCTCTCTCAAATCCAAAAACTAGAGTGCTAAAACTCAAAATGTGTGACGTCATAGAGTATAAAGTGTGGAACTGCTTCATAGACGATGAATGGGGAAAGATGTTACAGATGACACTGAGAACGCTGAATGATCTGAGTATATAGGAACATGTTCTGTTTTACAACTGACAACACTACAATAGAATAAAGATCATTTTGGTATAAAAAAGAGAACAAACATTCTGTGGGTCCACAAAATCAAGTCGTTCTTGTTTACTAATATTTTTTGGACTGTCTTAGACCATAGGAATAACATGTATGAGTTTTCAAAATGGGACCCTTTAATTATTTGCTCCCTGGCCTTGTAACAATCGGTTTGCAGCTTACATTAGAGCAGATAAACACAAGGTTTAATCCATTCCTTACATTTTTGCTCTGGTATTTTGGGTTTTGGAACAGCTACAAAAAAAAGACACCAACCTCCAAACTCTTTAAAGGGACTATTTGTAATTTTCAGAGATGCTTTTTAACAGCGACACCTATAACCGTGAAATCAACGAAAGTCAGCGTCGGGCTCGCGCTTGCTCGCTCTAAATATACCTGAACGAGGATCGCTCAACACAGTGAGGCGACACACGTCAGCTAAAAGCACAATATCACTCTATATTTAACCTGCTTGGCAGTAATGTTAGCTGACCAGACGGAGGTCTCTCCATGAACATGATTTAGATCTGATCCTAGTGTTGGCTTTTCCTGCCTAAGTGCAGGCTGATGCAGCATTGCTCTGCAGTGTGTCTCCTTGCTCTCTCCGCCAGCAGCCGG
>CAKALG010025907.1:0-12636 GCA_916700815.1 Helicolenus hilgendorfi | reverse complement strand
GGCTCCCCGTTCCGTCGTCAACCCGCTCAACCCGTCTTGCAACACGGACCTCGTCTCGTTTACCATGCTTTATGGTTGTCACTTTTTGCCGTTTTATCAGCATTCATATCTATACAACCAATGTGTTTATGATTAAAGGAACAGTGTGTAGCATTTAGGGGGATCTTGGCACGGGAGAAGTTTCAGTTGATTGCAATATATAACCTCACCGATAGATATCGCCAAATCCTACACACTGCACCTTTTAAATAGTTAACTAGAGCATTGGTTTCTTTTTTTTACTTTTTCACATCAAGGACCCCTAAACTGACAAAAATTAGACCATGGACCTCCATTTGTTAAGATTTTATCCCAGGGTCACCTGTCTGATAGGAATTTTTGCTTTTAAGATGTTTTATTACAGAAAGCGTATGAACCCCATTACCAAAATAGTCATACATTCTGTCATTGTGTTACTTATGGATCGATTTATTGTGAAAATAAATGATTCCCCTTTTGCTCATGGTGACCCCCTCGAACCCAATTAAAGTCCCATCTGGGTCCCCGGATCACACTTTGAAAACCACTGTACTAGAGCACAACTTTTTTTACAATAGCACAACGTTTTTTCATAGATCTAGCCTAGATTTTGCTCTAAAAGTGAATCAGATTGATGCTTTTAACTTTAAAGTCCTACAAAGAGCCCAGGAGAACATCCACTCACCACAGTCTCACAAAATCCTGTGGGAAACACTGACCCTTTCAAGGTATTGTATCAAAGTTGCTTTATAGCTGAATGATCAATATTGTTTTTGATATGATCAGAAAGTAGCCTGGACATTATGACGTTTACAAAGAAATGCACTAGAGTTTAAAACACCTTTTTTTGTAGCAGCTTAAACATAAAGTAAAGGCTAAGTATTAAATGCAGTCGATTTAACATGCAGTGTTATGTTTTTGAGAATGAGTCATGATTACAGCCGCTGTTAAACCAAATGGCAAAGTGGACTTAGGTTTCACCAGTATTACATCCATACTATCATTGCCATTACTCCTCATCCAACTCTATGGAGGTGGTGCCAAAGCTGAGGACAGAGAGAGGAACTTCTGCCATCAATACTAAAGTACTTCAGTAATTAAAGGAGACCAGGCTGGATGGCTTTCTGAATTAGCCCACTAATGCTTCATGAGGCATGCTCTTGTTACACGGCTGGCTTTAAGTGAGAATATGCCTGTGATTCACACTAGCCTGTTTATGCAGAAAATCCACATCAACTCCGCTTCTTTGCCTCCTCCATTTCCTTTACTGCGTGTCGCCTCTCTCACGACTCACTACATAGCGCTTGTCTAATTGCAAGACAGCCTGTATTTATGAGTTGCAGCTAAGTAGCAAAATGCCACCTCATTAGCAGAAAAACATTCTGCTGCAATCAGTATGGCAACGATTTTGATAGTTGCTCTGATTCAGCCTGTGCTCGTGGAAGTGGACACTATAAAGTTCCCCTTTAAATTCTTCCCGGATGGTTAGCTAAATGGATGGGGAAAAGAAACAAGTTCATAACCTGAATGGGAACAAATCAATTACATAGAGTTGGTGAACTGGCAATCTGTTAATTTCTTAAACATTTGATAATGCCCCTTAAGGAGCATTCTGGTTAATTAACTCTGCAGTCATTTGTCGTCACTAATAAGGCACTGTCATTTCAAAGGGGTTAGGGTCTGGCCGTGACAAGTAATGAGGATTTTAACCTCACCAGACATCTGGGGATACCACTGTTTAATATGAGATATTCAAAGCTCCAGTGGTCCACTGGCTGTGGTTAGCGGTTTAGAGCAAAATACACTGGTTTGTGCCAGCTCTACCGTCACATCAAGTGCTTCCATTATTGTTAATTTTCACAAAAAAACATAGTTATCATTCTGAAGGGTGCTGAAGATTTTACTGTAACAAAAGATACTCCAACACAGCACTGAACGGTTTCCTTTTAGAAAGCAAATCCAACAAAAAGTGAAAACAAACACAAAAGCACCAGATGCCCAAATGTAGTAGACAAACAAACAAACAAAAAGTTTGAATATACCCAACTAAGCTGCTTCCAGTGACCCACTGCATAACAAGCAGTCCTCAGCAGGGTTTACGCTAGACTTTCTTTTTTTGATGGCCAATATGGCAGTTAATATTACACAATCCTGGCCATAGTTAACAACTATATTACACTATAACACCATTGTTCTGTGATGCTTGTGTTTTTTTGCTCCATTTTTTTTTGGCAATTGAGGAAAAAAATCCATTAAGACGGGCCATCTCAGGTTTTGATAGCACAGGAATACCCTGTGGTCATTAGAAGGACGGACACTAGGAGGACGTTCAGAGTCCTAAAATGATCTCAAAGGCCCCTTTGAACTAAAGGAGTGTCATGAAGGGCACATCAATACAGATCTGCTATTTCCCCATGAATATGCCTGTGTAAAATTGTGCCTTAGCCTTAGTAGCTGTGAAACTAATAGCCTTTTTTATTTTTACATGGACTGTCTTAGAAATTGATCCTGGATTGACATATTGAGAGTTTCTCCTAATGGAGCTGCACTTTGTCCAGCCATTTAGACTTGTTAATGATGATAGCCTCTGTTTGAGTGAGACTGTGTCTTGTACTCAAGGTATATTTTGAATCCCTACTGTTCTTTACTGCCTTAATGCAGCTCTTCATAGTGCTTTATCTATATTAATAATTTATAAACTGTTGGGGGGAAAAAAACTCCATAATGTAATTTGTTTCTTTTTTTATTGACTTCTGAAGGGTGGTGAGTGATGAACTGGCTCTTGTTCAGGTGTCCTATAAGGTATTGATTGGCTCATGCAGCAGGAGCAACCACTTTGCATGTGTCTTCCACATCAGTCAGAGCAGTTTTTCCTACATGTCCACTGATGTACTGCAGAGTACTGTAGGTTCTCATACAGATGTCTGTTGCACAAGGAAAACACAGCCTGAAAAAGCACAGCAGGACATGTATTCCCCATCATAAAAATTACATAATTTCATGAACCCATGTACAGTTTATTGCAGTAAATTTGGAGTTTACAATATTCAGTTCACCCAACATTACAGTGCTATACAACAAACAATTTGCTTACCAATACGGAGTCTAATCAACACTTGTGTTTACAGAAAAACAAACAGTAACGGTCAGAAAGGTAATGGTCTTATCGTTTTTGCAGGGATGTTGTATTGGTTTGCATATTTTCTTGGTTAATTGAATAATTGCTATCTATAAAATAACAGTAAATAGTGAAAAATACCCAAAGCTTATGGTGACGAATTCAAATGTCTTGTTTTGTCAAACTAATAGTCCAAACCCCAAAAATATTCTGTTCACTATTAGGGGGTATAAGAAAATATCGATACAGTTGAGTATTGCAATATTATGTTTTGTGAGACTGTATCGATTCTCAAAAACACAATCGATTTTGTATTAATAGTTTACATGCAAAGATTCGTGGCAGGCAGTGGTTCATTTTGTGTTGTGTTTAAACCCCCAACCGCTAGATAGCAGTGTTGTAATCCATCTGACTCTTCCACTCCAACATAACAAAGTAAACTGAGACGGGAAGTAGCATAAGGGTGCAAAAGTAAACCTCTTTTAACTCAGATTTTATACATATGGAAGTGTGTTCCTCATGATATGACAGTTTTCCTAAAATTAGGTTAAAATATATATTGCCTTACTAAAGTATCGCAATGCATTGCAATATATTGAATTGTAACCTTTGTATCGTGATACGCATCGTATCATCAGATTCTTGACAATACATAAGAAATGTTGCCAATTAAATTGTCAATGGATTAATCAACTAATTGTTTCTGCTCTACATGTAGGTGTTTGTGATAGGGCTGATGCTGGAATCGATGTTTCGGAAGGAAGCTTGCCCAATTCTGCCAAGCCCCCAAGTAGAGCCCCGGTCTTTGATGTAAATTTATGTAGTGGCCAAACAGCAGTACTACAACTTCCATGTCTGTCACGTGATACCATTGGGCCCAAAAAGACTTTTTCCCATAAACTTGCATTGGGAAAGAGGCGTCTGTAACTCGGCAGATAACTGTTTTTAGCTCAACTCACCTGTACAAACACTTGAATAGCCCTTATTTAAATGATTAGGTCCTAAAAGTTCTAAAATGCAGTGATCGTTATTGCAGTAAAAGTTATTTCCCTTCCTCCGTTCATGTGAATGAGACCCAGACCGAGGCTGGAGCGAGGGCTGGGAGGCGGGGTCAAAGGAAACGCAACTTTGCCTGCTCTATGGGCTCAATGGATGCGGAAGAATTCCGGATGATCTGGGTATTTTACCAATCGACAGTCGGGCCATTTTGGCTTCATGACTAATGACTAATAGGCTATCCTGACCCTAACCATTCGTCCCTTCGGACCATCCTTTCTAGCATCAACCTTGTGATGTTGTAGCTGCACTGCATAATATATGGGAAATTAAGATCACAGTTATTTTAAGGCTTTAATTCATTATCAATATGCATCAGAAAATGCCTTACATATGCACATTACATGAGTCATCAAAGCAATCATTGCATTTAAGTACTTGTCATTTTATGTATGAAGATTAGATGTACAGTATTCAGAAAAAAAAGCTATTGAAATAGATATTGGCATGTATGAACTTTATGGCATTGCTAAAAGATATGTGTGGGCTGTATTGTTGACACCACAGTGCTGACGTCCTCGGTTAGATGAATAGCCTGTGTTCAGAGATAATGTTCTCTTAGTGTTACCAGCTGCCAGAGCAGAATCACATCTTCACTCACTGTTGGCTGGAACCTCTCTGGCTTCACTTCCAGTCTAGAAACAAATGCGTTTTTTGACCTGCGATGTCAACCCTTTGAATTTTTGAGTGACAGATTAACGAGCGGCGCAGCATTGACTGGCTGCTGTTTATGGGCCCGATCAAAGGTGATTGCCTGCTTTGTAACCTTCCCCTGTAAATTAAGGCTTATGGCTCTAATAAATTTCCAAGGGAGCCCGAACCAGTCTGTCAGATGGTGACTTTTTGACATTGTTCCTCTCTCCCATAGTGATAAAGACAACTGCTTTAAATTAGCCCTAGGATATTGACTCTTTAAGTTTAACAGAAGGGCAAACGACAGAGTAGTGGCATGCATGTCTTGAAATGACTTTGGAAAGTGCCACCATCAGACATCCCCTCACTGTGATGACACTTCTCACTACAAGTGCGGTTTGACATTGTGCAGGCTGCTCTCAACCAAACATGAGACTGCACAATTTTGTGCCTCTTAGGAGAAGTCCTGATGTTGCGTGATGCCGTGCTGAATACCATATGGACCAGTGAAAGTAGCGTCGACTATACCAATAGTTCGTCCTTCAATGCCACTCGTGGATCAGTACAGCTGCGACAAGGACTTTGCAATCTGATGCAGATGCTGCCATAGCAGCGTCTGTCCTCAGCGTGTCTTTGTGTGAGGGCACAGCCACTCTGAGTGCTCTGTGATGAGAGCGGCCGTATGGTGGCATAGTTTATTCAGCACATTTTAATGCTCCAAAGATTCCTTTGTTCTTGTTTTACTTATGTCAACACAATTTAGTTTTATGAAATGTCTTTGTGAGTTGTACGTTTGTTTTGCTACTTTTCCTCTCAACATTTTTCCAACACATAGTTTGTGGTGAAACTGTGAAATTATATGCTGCATCGTTTTTGATGTTGGTGTTTGTTAAACATTTCTGCGCAAGGGACCCAATTGTTTTCTTTTTACTTTTCTATTATTAGGGCTGTCAAAGTTAACGTTAACGCAAATTTGTTTTAACGCCACTAATTTCTTAATAGACAATCATACGATTAATCGCAATGAAATATTTTAATTGATTGACAGCCGTCTCTAATACATTTTTAAATGTGTCAAGAGATCACCTCAACAGAGTTCTGAATCTTACAATAAAAATAAAAATATATAAAAATATATACAAGATTTTTAGATTGTTTTGACGATATATGTTGTCATATTGCCCAGCCCTAATTTATTACATTTTATGTTTTAATTTTGATGGGATGGCATTGAAACTCGCACTGGTCAGCACCTCACTCTGTGAGTGTTGGACATTTTGATTAAAACATTAGAGCTTCAGTAGGCAACAATTCTTTGGCATCATTGGGCAAAAATCCCATAATAACCTTTCAGCATATTGTAATTCAAGTGTTCTGAGAGAAAACTAGACTTCTGCGCCTCCTCATGGCTCTGTTTTCAGGCTTTAAAAAATCTAGCCAGTGACGGGAGACTTTGGCCAATCACAGGTCATTTCAGAGAGAGAGCATTCCTATTGGCTGTGCTCCGGCTGGTGGGCGGTGCTTGGTATTTCCTCAACTGATCTCAACATGGCTGCCGGGTCACAAACTTTCTCATTTTACAGCTAAACTGTACACTAAAAGATGTTTCTGAAAACATTTGAGGAGAGAAATAGGCATTACAGTAACAGAATATTGATTCATATTTGATCAGCACTGCCTAGTTTGACCGTTTGATCGGAGTTCATGATCAAACTTGTTCATGAACTGAACAAGCTGCTCAGAGACGACAGACTCCAGCTCAGCTCTGAATGGTGGTTTCCTTCCGGTCTCTGAAATCTTGCATTAATCATCCATTAGAGCACCGAAGGACACAGAGGTACATGATTTTTTTTCAGATTACCTGTTTCATGTACTACTGACAGGATATGGTGATTTATAAAAATAACTTTTTTAAATTATATTTGCTCCAATCTCGCCTACTTCAGCTTTAACCAAAAGCACCATTAAGATCATACTGAGTCAGACTTTCATTTTTGGCTTTAAACAAAAAGCCGTTTTCTAAGAAGAAAAAAAAAAAAAAAGGTTAGTATCCACCTCAGCTCATGTGTATTTCCGTGACATTTTGTGATCACTCGCTGAATGTCAAGACTCTTGCTACAAGCCTGCTGAAAGCAAAATTCTTTCAGGGAATAAGTTCCTCCTCAATATGACTTCGGCTTCTTTCTCCTCGGCATAATTTGAATTTTGTAAAGCTTTTTGCTGTTCTCATGCATTAAAATTGAAATGCAGTTGCAAGAGTAGAAAAGATAACAATGATGGGGCTATTATTGGTCTCATTAATACTGCATGTCTTCATGGGTTTTGTGATTGCATGTTTTTACCTCCTGGAAATTCATGTGTCTCTGACCTAAAGGGAAAGCCAGGTACATGTTCTGTCTGCCTCTCTGGTGTTTTGATAGTGGGCCAAGTGCTTTGTCAGATACGGTTGATTTGAACAAAAAACTGTAAAGTGAAAGGAGACAGAACTTTGCTTATTGATTCTTTACTAATGCATTTCCAATTTCCACCTTGCAGTTTGTTTTTTTCTATTTGTGTTCTATGGTATTAGTTCTACTGAGAAATCCTGTCTCTTCTGATTTGCAGGTTGAATGAGACCTGTTCCTTAAATGTCTTTCTTGCCTTGTTTATCATCATCCCCATATATTAATAGAGAATATAACTGTTTATCAGTGTCACTACTCCGACTCTCTCTTGCCTCGGCGCCCCGCTTCTCGTCACTTGGATGCACTCATGAGAAAGATCTTGAGTGCTTTTGTGTGTAGAGAAGTTTGCTGTGAATATTTACGCCGTCTAGGGCCCAAGTCAGAGCACACAACTTTGTTTGTGCCATAGCGTGTCCTCACCGGTGTGTACAGCACACTGTGTGTCTATTGTCTTCTTTGTGTGTGTGTGTGTGTGTATTAAGAATAAGTAGAACAGTAGTCAGGTAGAAGGACTGGGTAGGATCGTCTCTGGAGTGCCGCTGATGATAATTACTGTAGAGAGAGCGTCTCAGGAGACTGCAGGCCAGCTGCCTGCCTTACTACCATGCTGCCAATCGCCACTTACTGTACTGCTTTCTTCTTGTAACACTCGGATTACTCCTTTTTCTGTCAAGACCTCTGCAGTATCATGACTTAACCGTCTGTTGTGAATGAATGCAGTGACTGAAACCATAATTGTGGTCACGATTAGTCTGAAGTGGAGGGGGAGTGTATTCTCTAAGAGGGATCTCTTTATATGACGTATCTATTCCTAAAGAGGCAAATTGGTCGGTATTATAATTCTGTTTCTTACCGAAATGCTCGGTGGGAATCAGAGTTGACTTTTCTCCTTACATTTTATGCACACAGGCTTGTACCGTTGACTTTTATCAAAGAACCACAATTTTCCTTTTTTGTAAGTATTTTTGGGGCATTTTCTGCTTTTAAGTGGATGTAACACTTCATTTTACAGGTCTGCCAATTTCATGATAATTAAGTGATAATTAGCAAGTAACCTATTTGAAAATTCTTTGGAATTACTGGCAAATTACACCAATATTTACCTCATATTTTCTGATTCGAACTAGGGACATTTTGATTATAATATATGGTATGTGTCTCACTTAACCTACCACAACGCCCCAGAACCAGATACTTTCTAACACAGTTGTTCATCATTTTCACTGACGATTTTACTTCAGCTGCCTGGAAAATGACTTTTTCTTTTGGCACACTGGAAGCCTGAAATATGTCCTTGCACTTCACAACTTTATAGTAAATTTATAACATTTCTGTACTTTGAATGATATTTAGGGGAAGATTTATTTTAATTAGAGAACCGGAGTGTTGCATTGTTTTACAGGTTAAGATCCATTTTTATAAATAACGAGAGGATCACTTACAGAATGTGTTCGCAGGTAAAGCAACAGATTGCCTCCTGTTTTCTTACTCAGTTGTTTACTTCTGGATGGAGTCGAGCCAGATGTGCCTGCATGCAGGTTGTATTACAGCATTGCTTGACTTCGCCATGACAGATTTCACCAACAGCTGTAGTAATACCAAGCCTCACTTCATTGTTTTAATTATGCTGTATTCTTATTATCCCAGCAGTCAAGAATACCTGCACATGTCAAAAAAGTCAACAGGGAAGTAATAAACAATAGAAAGACTTACATGCTGTTTCAATTCACTGCTCGTTAATAACTGCAATTTTGGCATCAGGCCATCACCGGAACATAATGAAGAATACAACATTCACACAGGGATGGTGATTTCCACGCAGGTGAGGTTCAAAAAGTTCATCAATACAACATCAGTCATCTGTCATCAATAATGGCAGCCAGGTAAAAATAAAAAAATCTCAACATCATCCTTTGAGTCTCTAAAATCAGTCAACAATTAAAGCATTTACAATAAATTAACAAAATTACACATTATAATACATTACAATAACTTCATAATTTATCACTTGTGTATTATCATTATCATCCATGTTTGTTTTTGCTTTGCATCCAATGATATGACCTGAACTCTCACAAACAAAGGAATTGAATGTGTCAGCCAAGTGCTATTTCATGCACTTTGAACATAGTAAAACAACAACAATTACATGCCTCTAATATGCTGACTAAAAATATTTTGATTCTGGAGTTATTATAGCATATTAAATATCATCAAGTGAAAGATTGCAATTTGTCACTGATTAGATTTTTCTGCTGAATCCCCAGTGCATTCAGAAAGCAGCTGCTAGCCTAGTGTGGCAAATTTGCTTTAGTTCGTTAGTCAGGGAGCTCAGTTGTCCACAATGTGGAAAATTGTCTTCAGCTTCAATACTCAATATGAATTAAAAACAAGAAACTTGGAAATATTATAAATGTAACATTAAAACATGGTGATATTAACACACTTAGGGACTAATTATAAGTAAAGAGAGACTGTACAACATAATGGGCTAGAGTTACTGTTTATTTCTATGCCAGTAATGTTACTAATTAAATTTGGCGCAGAGTCTCATGCATGTTTTTGGTGGCCTATCTGAATGTAAAATCTCATTACAACATTGTTCTTTGTATTTAATATATATTACTTGCTCAGCTGCTAATGGCTTCGCCATATCTATCCTATTATGTGCTGATGTTTAACTTGAAGTAGTAGATTGGAGTTGAAGGCAACGAATAAACAAAAGTTGTGTGTCCATAGTGTAAATCAGTGATTCTCAAAGTAGGGTCCGTGGCACTCTGTCAGGGGGTCTGCGAAATAATTTGCTATAAATTATAAAATTGTGCCATATCATTAAAAAGTGCATATGTACAGATGGGGAACATTTGCACCAATAAAACAAACATACTTTGTTTATCACTCCTACCCACGTTAGCTTTGGGTCAAGAGAAACTCTGATATGATTGTGACACACAAAAATAAATTCATTGTTTTTAAAGGACCAGTGTGTAACAATCAATGGAATATAATAACTATGTTTTCTTTAGTGTATAATCCCCTGATAATAAGAATTGTGTTTTCGTTACCTTAGAATGAGCCGTTTATATCTACATAGGGAGCGGGTCCTTGTCACGGAGTCCGCCATGTTGCACCGAGCCCAGAACAGACAAATCAAACACTGTTAATTTTCCGGCTTGGGCCGGCGTCGATAACGTTACTCGCTCAGTCGCCGCCGCTCTTTCTCTCTTGGTTCACCACTCACTTCCCACGTACGCACACACTCTACACAGTGGCTCTGCGTCATATGGCTCTAGACAGGGCTATTTGTGTTTTGCGTCAGCCACCGTAGCTCTCCAACACGCTTGGCACACTGGAGGGTAGTGGCTAGAAGGGATCCAGCAAACTGGGGAAACTCTCGCCAGATTGTTAAGGCTAGACATTAAGCTGTCGTCTCACAGCGAGTATTGCAAAAGTTTTTGCAGATCTCAGATCAGATTTTGCGATTTGCCGGCTCCCTTCCAGACACGACCACACAGGAGAAGCCGCAGTTGTTGCAATCTCCTCACCTCACCACTAGATACCACCAGATCCTACACACTGGACCTTTAAGTTGAAGCACTTACTGAAAGTCAGCTTTAGACACATCATCAGGATTTATTAGGACTATGCCAGTCTTGCTACTGTTCATTTTCTGAAAGCTTTTAAGATCAATTACTTGAAATGTAGACTATAAAGGCTGTCATGTTGATTCCAGCACTTAGTAACTGTGTTTAGAAAACTGTTATTTAGGTAAGGTAAGACATCAGCAGACAGTTGTAAAGTAATGGATGACTTGTTCCATTCAGGCTGCATATGAAGGCAAATTGTTGTTAGAGTGCTAGAAGAGCTCCTCTTTGATAAAAATTGTCTATGGGGTCTGGTATGTACTGAAAAGTGCTCTAGGTGCCTTCCATTCTTTGGTGTTTTGCCCAAGGTAACTGCCAGTGCCTGGAGGGACACCTCCAGCCCCACTTGACTTCTCCAGTAAGCAGCAGCTGTTATTTTGGGAAGTTTGTGTAGCTCTTTTCCCTCCTCATCCTCACTCCTCTCTGTTCTAGGTGACAGGGGAGCCAGTTTAATTTAAATGTATTGGTTTGTCCTAGTTGGCTGGTTTGGGAATGCTAATTGCAGATTTACATGATAACTGCATCTTTCTCTACAAAGGTGTGTCCTCATTTTGGCGGAAAATGGGATTTGAGACTTTTCTTGTCCTTTTTAGACTATGGTAGTGGCGTTCAGGTCACATGCACCAATAGTTTTAGGATATTTTCTCTTTCTTTTTAAGTCTGTGCACAACACTGTTCCTCTATCTAAGAGGAAGTGAATGTTTTCTCAACCTTACTAGGACTTTTCTGTATTGGCTAGCATGGTTTCACTTCTGTTTGCATTGGATCTTCTTATGATCAAATGTGCCAGGATTACCAAACAGTTGGACTTCTTTCATTTTAACTCTGTGGTTGGATTACATTAATATTTCCAAGCAATGTTATAAATAATTGTTGGATACAATTAGGGATGCATGGACTAGTGGTGCTGCAGCCGGCGGGGGGATTTATGCTGCTAATGTTATCTTGAAACTCTCTGTTAAAAAAAGTGCAAAAGTGACAATAATGTGTTGTCACTGATGGATTGTTGTCTCTAACACTGCACACTTTCACATTGCAAAAGCTTGGACCAGAATTGCTGATATAACGTCCGTACTGAGCTTAGAATGCTTTTGTCCACAACATGCCAATATTTGATCGCAGTGCCAGATTGACCATATTTTGACGTTTTTTGGGTCACTAAGTTCAAAATCTAATCCTAATGGTTAGACCGTAGACTCTATATAAATAAAGATGGACGGCATGACTGCTCCCCAAAATTGAAGCCAAAACATCTGGATCGCCCTCTGGTGGCTGGCTGCAGTATAGGTCATATATCCCTCCCCCTCCATGTTAGCAGATGGGATATGGGCCAAAAATAAAAAGTCAAAGTACACATCAAATTTGTTTTCCCAAAGATGATTTCTTTCATTTTAGGAAGTTCTTATCACGCTAATGTATGTTCAAGTGTTCAGTTTGGTTTTAATTAGTTATTTGATGCTATAAAAAGGGGGTGAGACGTCATGATTGTCAGCTTTGATTGACAGCTGCTCTGAGTGAAGTAATCACGGAGTCGGAGTAGTAACTTTAACTTTCCATAGCCATCACCAGTCTGTGTGATAGAACGTGTGTCAATTTGATCATAAATGTAGTTACAGAGGTATTATGGTTAGTTGTTGTGTCTTTCTTGCCAAACAGCTGCCGTGGTGCTAACATAGCAGCCAGGTGGCTCACGCTAACAAGCTGCGGCCATGCTCAGCTTGTT
>CAKALG010025905.1:0-10589 GCA_916700815.1 Helicolenus hilgendorfi | reverse complement strand
TGGAGGTCCCCGGGAACCCTCGGTACAATAACCTTACATTTAGATGTTAATGAAATTTACCCAAATTCATGAATATATAGGATACTGATATTCCTGTAATATTAAGTCACAACGTCTGCTGTATTAACCGTGTGTTTACTACGTGTTTATTTACATATAGGGCGGGAAAGTGAAATACCATCACAAGTGGTCACTCAAGACGCATGTGGAGACGTATTCTAATGCCAGGTGTAAACAGACATACTTAGAGCTGTCCACAGCGTCCACCGGTCACCCAGGACGCATGTTAATGCCAGGTCTGAACTGGGCCACAGAGAGGACAACCCCGCTGAAATGTGCTTTAGGCTGCTGTTGTAGCGCCGATCTGTCTGAGTGACAGAGACTAACTGTCAGCTGTGTGTCCACACACAGCGGAGCAGAAAGAACAATGAGCGTACACCTGTCAGACTAATGTGAGGTATGTCAGGGGAGCGCGCAGCGAGCCTAGTTCAAAACAAGAACTCACAACAAATCAGAGCTGAAACGAGATGAAGGAGTGCACCTGGAGACCACGTTTGGCACGGGCAGACACAGATGAAGACCACGTGTGCTCGTTCAACTGCCTGCTGATGCCAGCGTCTCATCTGAGGTATCACTTCCAGACCTCCCGCCCCAGGACAATGTTGTTGCCAAAAATTACTGGCAGATTATCAGCTCCACTGGATGATTATGAGAGAGTGTCAGTCCTGCTTAGAGAAGAGGGACAGATGGCATTAATAGTGACGTAACATGTCACAGACTTCCTTACTGTACACAGTGGCCCAGTCCCAGTTCAAGTTCATTATTACACTGTTCTTCGTACTCGTATATATGCCTATATATCATCCTGACACGGCGTTGACAGACATAGAGTACGCCCGACACGGAAATACAGCAGAAAATGGTCTGTTTTTATCCATTCGTAGTCTGACTCAGCTCCACTGTTGTCGTGTGAGCGTGATTGGAAAAAAAATGTTGCAAACAACAGCAAATCATATTCAGATGCTATCAAAACAATAACAGCACAGGGGCTTGCTAAATGTGACACTAAATATTTCATAGTGTGCTAATTTGGAAAGCAGAAAATCAAATCAGCCGGCAAATATTTAGTCATTTGAGCTGATGAAAACCTTTTATCTCACAAGCAGTGCAATCCTTTACTAAAGAGTAAAAAGTGATAATAATGCGTTAACACAAATTTCTTTTAACGCCACTAATTTCTTTAACGCATTAACGCAACTTGTGCTTTTTAGGTTGTAGCGGGCTCAGCTTGTCTCGAAATAGGCCAAATAACGCTGCAAATTTATGCAAAATATTGGTGAGGAAAAACTGGCATGGCCATTTTCATGGCCATATTTATGATAATCACATGCAGTTTGGGGCAAGTTATAGTCAAGTCATCACACTGACACACTGACAGCTGTTGTTGCCTGTTGGGCTTCAGTTTGCCATGTTATGATTTGAGCATATTTGTTATGCTAAATGCAGTACCTGTGAGGGTTTCTGGACAATATTTGTCATTGTTTTATGTTGTTAATTAATTTCTAATGATAAATATATACATACATTTGCATAAAGCAAGCATATTTGCCCACTCCCATGTTGATAAGAATATTAGATACATGACAGAAATCCCTTTAAAGTACATTTTGAACAGATAAAAAATGTGCGATAAATTTACGATTAAGCAAGATTAACTATTATCAATCATGTAATTAATCGCGTCACTAATATGTACTTTAGCAATTTAGAGGACGCATTAGAGACTTAGAATAAAGTATGGAAAAGTAAAGTAATTCTAAACTGTATTTAAGTACAGTACTTGGGTAAATGTACATTGACAAAAGTAGGCATCTTGAAACAATCCAGAAGATTTTAGAGAGTTGGGAGAATTTTCTCAGCATGTATTTCTTCAGTACGATGGAGTATTAGGGCCACACTGAGGGGAAAAATCTGAGATTATGAAAATAAAACTTTACGACAAAAAAGGCGTAATATTCCGAGAATAAAGTCATAACTTTACGAGAAAAAAAAAGTAATTTCCTCCTCCACAAAAGAGGCAATTTCCCCCAGGTTTCTTGCACAATCTTTTCAAGGTCCTGATAACTATGATAATGTGGTGCTGATGTGCCAAAAGATGAAGTATTTTATTATTTGTGAAACTTATACTAAAGTATAACTTCACAAGATGCTCCACATTCCTCATTTTCACACAGGCTGCTCCATTTCCCCTCTAAAATAACTACTACTTTATAATATTATTACTTCATACTCATAATACTACGACTTTTTTGTCGTAAACGTATGACTATATACTCATATTATTACGGCTTTTTTTTCTCTCTTAAACTTATGACTTTATTCTCATAATATTACAATTTTTTCTCTAATCTTATGACTTTATACTCGTAATATTATGACATTATTCTCGAAATCTCAGATTAATTTTTCTCCTCAATGTGGCCCTAATACTTTGTTGTACTTCAGCTAGTCCAAATTGTTGAAATGTTTTTCCGGTTACTAATTCTTCATTTTCTAAAAACATGTGACACTATAAGGCCTTAAAGTTCCTTGTATATTATTAATAGGTAACATTTACAGGAGCAGTGCTTGGTACAAATGTGCACACTGCAGCAGTGTATTTCTACAGTATGTTGCTGTTGATGAATCGATGCGAGCTGAGGCTTCTGCTCAGGAATGCATCATGCGTGTTGCTTCCTGTCGAAGTCAGGGCGAAATCTGTTTCTATTGCCACTGAAACAGAATGATTCAGCAACCCATGAAAATATAACAGATGTAATGGGTTTATACAATGAATATGATTATATATGAAAATAACACCAGCAATCTGTGCAGCTGTAACAAGGTTTGTGGGCACACTTGAGAACTTTACATAATGCATGAAGCAGCGTATGATTTATAGCTGACTGAAGGTGTGGTATACAGGCTGATGCACACCTCCGTGAGCAAAAGAGCGGCGGCTCCAACTCCTGACCTCTCCTAGATCAATGTGTGAGCGTAACCTGCCTTGTCAGAGCACTGAGCCCATTTCTTGTAGGTCATGTTCATGTTCACACATTTACACTCAACACTGAGGCTGTTGGAGGGCAGAGAGGGGAAAAAAAGAGGCAGCATGGCCCGAGGGTTCACCGTGGTATTTTCATTTGATGCTCTACTTCTCAGTTTGAGATTTGGGTGTTTTTTGAAGATTGTTTTGTTCTTGGGTTAGCCACATGCAGACCTCCATTATACAGGATTTCTAATGATGCTGACGCAGACTTGGAAGTTTGATTTTACCCCCAACGAAGGCAAAGTAATTAGGCTAACACCAGTGAGGCCCCAGTTTGAGTTTTCTTTCTCTTGTTGTTGTTGTGTGTGAATCAAGAGGCTGGATTACTTGTGTGGTTTGGGGGTTTTGTTGTGAGAGGTTTCCTTAAAGAAGATCAGAATTGAGTCTTCTCTCACGCCATGCAGCTTTGCCCCAGAGCTTTTTCAATTTTTGTTGTTGGCCTTTTTAAAGAGCTTGAAAGGTTGCTGCTGCAATCAAAATACTGGCAGCGCCGAGTAAAAGTTTCAACGTGTCCCGAAGCAAAAGTACCTAATCTTCATGCATGTTTGCATCAGCGTGTTCTTAAAGGCCCCGACACATGAAGCAGACAGTCGGCGTCTGACAGTTTGGGACCGTCGGTGAGCGTCTGTCGGCCTAGTTTTTGAGGTGTGACCCGCACCGTCGTCTCTAGTCTGCCCGTGTCGGAGGTTTTTATGGCCAATTCAGCATGTTGAATCTGGCGGCGAGAGAAATCACTCTGATTGGCTGTTCAGCTTAAAGGAATCAGTGCAAGAGTAGAAAAACAGAAGTGAGGAAAGCAAGCAAACGAGTAAAGTCAAGAGGACACACACAGAAGGCTCTTCTCATTGTCCATCTTCATCTCATCTGATCATTCAACAAGCTGATATTTTCACAACAAATGAAGCTAAGTGGTGAGTGAGAGTGGTGTGAAAATGGTTGACAGACGCCGCTTTGTTTCATGTACGTATCATAACAACTGCTTGTATATCCTCGTCCTCGGTCTTCCGGTTTCCCTTTTTGAGTGACGAATACAGACTACCGCCGCCTGCTGGTGTGGAGAGTTATTTCATCTCACGTAGGTGCAGAACGTACGTACTAACTGGCCGTCGGCTCTAGTCTTTGCGTTGTGTTCAAGCGCAACTTTGTCGGCCAAGACTAAAGCGACATGAGGCGACGCAACATCGGCCTTCACCGCTGCTAGTTCTTTGATGTCGGCTTGCTGTGTCTGAGCCTTAAGGGACATACAAGTGGCTAAAACCAGCTGAACACATCCAAGAATTTTCATCCTCATCCTCTGTTTGAGTACCAGAAAATACCTGAGAAACATACGGGTTTAGAAGAAGAAGAAGAAGAAGAAGAAGAAGAAGAACAAGAAGAAGAAGAAGAAGAAGAAGAAGAAGAAGAAGAAGTGGGTTCACATAGATGCTGCCTGCTTTAATAGACCACCCCTGAGCCCATTCCTTTGCATCAAACAGGTGGGGCACCAGGGAGAAGGTGTGAAGACGAGGAGAGCAGAGAGGAACAGAAGGTAAATGTGGCGAACGAGGAAGCGCGCATGTGTCTGGAGAATAGAGAATGAGAGCGGTTGTCTTTACAGATCCTTGGCAATTGTGTCTTTTGTCACATCAAATTTGACGCAAGACCCGTCTGCGATTGGTCGTGTCCCTTGCCACTCGCGGACGCAGTTGCACAAGCCAGTGATGCTGTGTGCACGAAGGCCGGCCCTCCTCTCTCTCAGGGTGCTATAAATAGGGGGAGCGAGGCCTCGGGCTCTCAGTGTAATGAGATTAAACCAAACCAGCCTCAGCTCCCAATGTTTTATTGAGCTTTATTTCAGTTTCCATTCTGTGTTTCAATATGTATAAGGAAGATATTGAGTGTGGCTGCTTCTGCGTGCTGGAGTCCGTGGAGGAACATTCGGTTGTGCATCAGTATGTCAGTGTGTGTTTGTGTACATGTATGTGTGTGTGTATGTGAAGGCAGCGAGAGCGAGAGATAATGTGAAAGACTTGTGTGAGTACATGTGTGTGTGTAATGTCCTCATTCTGCATCCCGCAGGGCATGGCACATCTCCTAATTCCTCAACCATCAAGATGTGTACATCATGATGGTAAAGCGTTTGTCACCATAACGTTTGTGCCGCCACGAAGCTCCAGCGACCGCTCCTGACTTTTCCAGCAGTTTTTCCATTCGATTCACGTGAGGCCCGTCTGTTGTAGCCAGTGGAAAAGTGATCGTTAGCCGCAGCGCACACCGCTTTTGTTGAATCCTGAAATTCTGTGAAAGGCAGACAGAGAGCCGCACTGGCACAGCTATCTGTGGCTGAACGTCTGCGCGTGACCATGTGCTCGCGCGAATGCTTTTGCGAGACGGAAAGTGTCTGGGGACATGCAGAGTGGGAGACGTTCATTCTGTTTGGACATACTGCTGATTCTCACAGCTCATATTCCCAGACTCTGACGTTTTGGAAACGGTCTGCAAGACTCTGACTGCCTTTTTCTACCACGCCGCTGATGCCCCATTAACCAATCACAGCTTCTTCCTCCATCATTTTGCCATCCGTTAGGGAGACTCCCCAGGTTCACTCGATTCTCTGCTGATAAATCTATCTGTTATTCATCTCCTGCTTCTGCTCCCATTAGTGGGAGAACATTATCAACATCGTCTGCACCTCTGAGACTCATCGTAGGAGCACATTCATCAGTGGTCAATGGAAGAGAAAGATAAACACAGTAATGCAGCTAAAAGCAAAATGGATCCATCTGTTACAGTTTTGTTGACGCGTCTCTTAGCTTTTATTTAGTGTAGTCAAAACAACAACCTCTCCAGATTTAGGATATGCAACTGTTGGTCAGGTCTGGTGTGACAGAGTAAAGTCAGACAGATGCGGAAAAGTTCAAGCTACTGGCGTGAGGTGATGTGAGGAAAGAAGCAGAGACAGAAAGGCCACATTTTGAATTGGGGAACATTTTTGAAAGTCTAAAATTATAGTGCTTATGTTTTTTTTTTTTAAGGGAGACCATGAGGAACGGGTCATCAAATGACACAAGAATGAAAATGACAGACATATGAGTCATCAGACAAGCATGTCGCATTCACTGCTCCGCTGCAAGGCAACGGCCCTGAGGCAGTTTGAGGACAAATGAATCCACACAGATAGTCCTGCCTTTTCCTCACTAATGATATCTAACTGCTATCCAGGACGATCACACTGATTTTCTTATTGTTCTCTTGCTAACAGCACTATAATTGGAGTACAGTTTTACTAATTGTCCTTGTTAAATTTATGGCATATTTTATCTCCAGGGATGTAATTTACCTTTATATAAAATACTCAGCGCTTAATTTAGTAAAAGAGATGTTACTGATCTTTTTAGGGTAGAAACCGTAAATATATATGTCCACAGTATGCATCACAGTAAGTGTTATCAAGAACAGGGTAATTTAAAGCAGCTATAATTTAAATGTTTTATTATAACAGTGGATTAAATGACTGAGTGTGATGTGAAAGGGGTTGTTTGATGAACCCGCAGATGCTTTATTGCATCTTTCAGCTCGTTGTCTTGGTTCACTCTCACCGCTCTCATAGCATCGTTTCCCGAGATTCTCAGTGGTAGACTCCCAGAATGCATTGCTCTCACAACAATATACAGTATTAGCATAATACAATTGTTACACTGTTAGAATTTCACTTTAAATTTACATCGTAGTGTTACGCCGAATTCACACCAGGTGGCGGCGAAGTGTGGCTCGTCGCAGCAATTACATTTTTCTGCAGCCAGGAGGCGTTTTCACGTGTTTCAGGCGGGAAGAAATTTTTTGTAACAGAGGTCAACATTTCACAGGAGTCACAGGATCTGTTTACTGATTGGCTGCGGATACTCTCTGGCCACACTTTGCCGCTAAAAGTTCAACTTTTCCCAACTTTCGTTTGGCTGCACTTCGCAACAGAATCAAACGGCCACAGCTTGCTGAGCTCGGGAGCGTCCGTCGCAGCTTTTCATAGACATTGCATGGCAGCTCGCCGCAGGCCGCACTTTGCAACTGCTCTGGTGTGAACTTGGCGTTACAGTGTGTGATCTCATTCTTTCGGTCATTACCCAGAGCCATATACGGAGGTGAAGGCTTTTTTAAAAGTAAATTTGTTTTTGCTTCATATTGCTGGTGGTTTTCCATCGTCGTATCCATCAACTGGAGCCGACTTACTGTAAGACTGCATTCGTTTTTTAATCAGTATCTTATTGTATAGCACTGCTATACATGTGGCTGTATATGAAGGATACAGCAAAGCAAACGAGGGGGAAGCGATTCAATGGTGCACTCCCTTTTGTCCAGCCACGCCATGAATGCATTACAGGACAACAGAGCACCAAGCTAAGTGGACCATTTCACTGTATATTCAAATCAACCTTGTGCGCTCTCTCACTCGGCTGCACCCTGCCCAGCATTTGTTTTTGCACCCCCATTATATCAGTAATTATCTATCATTCCGGGGTAATACGCAGCCAGCCATCTTTGTGCTGCAGAATATGTATGACGAATTGGATGCCAAGACTGCTTATTAGTCTGCCTTTCACTTCTAGATTGGATTAAATATGACAGGATTTGAAATTACAGAATGAATATGTAGATTTTCAACCCATGAAATACAGATAAATAGATAGATAGATAGATAGATAGATAGAAGGATAAATTGAAAGATAGATAGCTAGAGAGATAGCTAGATAGATAGATAAACGCTTACATTAGCCAAGAGTGCCAGACTGAGTGAATAGACAGATGGAGGGAAAGATAGTGAGATAGTGAGATGGTGAGGAGGAACAGTGACACAAAGGTAGCTCTGGATGACTCACTCTCTCTCTCTCTCTCTAGTCTGGATTAAAATAAAAGAGACCCAGCAGCCCCAGCCTGCAGAGAGGGAGTTACGCGCTCCATCTCAGAGATAGGGTGATGCGCTAAAAATACCACTCCTTGTGTGGGCTTGTTCTGGGGGGGAGGAGAGGGGCATGGGGAGGGTTATGGATTTGGTGATATAGTAGAGATGCCAGTGCTGCTATCACTACTTTCTACAGTCCAGCTCGATTGCATTTCCATCTCCTCTCAGCCGTTTCTTTTCTCATCATCTCTGCTCCACTAACCGGGTTTTTCGTAAAAGCACTCTTCCACTTTCTAGGAATGCTGGTCAGTGCAATTAGTTCATTAATTCAGCTGCTTTTTTTTCCTTGTTGACCCCCATTCCTTCTCTCCATCACTGCTAGTGTCTCCTCTCTGAGAAACCCCATTAAACACCAAATCAATATCGCTGTATTGGTCTCGCCGCTGCTGGATAGTCGCTCTCTGCCGTCGAGGACTTCGTCTCTCAACTCCTAATTTGTCTGGATGCGAGTGGCAAGAAACTAAGCACAGCACCAATCGAACACGTCTCTCCATCTGTCATCTCTCAGGATGGTTCTCCGTGTCAGCTGATCCATCTGTTTAGCCTCAGCCTCAGCCTCCACAACAGCAGAGGGGAGGAGAAATACAGTGTAGCACCAAACCTACAAGGAACAATGCTCATTAAACAAACAGTTCCTCTGGTTTCCCTGCTGATATTTGGGAATCTGAAGGCTGGTTATAAAAAGAGCCGGGTGTTTATTGGGAGTCACAATTCTTAAATGCTTACATTTCACACTAAACGGCCTCACAGGGAGGATTTACATATGAAAGAGTAGGGAGCCTCCTTTAGGGGAAAGGATGAAGGAGGAAGAGGCAGGAGGAAGATGAGTTCCTGCTGGTGCTGCGTGTTCCCAATCTCAGTTGTAATTAATCACCTTGTGTGTGGCCAGAGTTAGAGAGTGAGAAAGACACTCTGACAGGCACAAGGACTGAAGACACAAAGAGTATGAAACAAAAAATAAGACAAGCTGTGCTGACCTTGTTGATCCCTGTTTCTAATACAGTACATGCTGCAATAGTGCAGCAGACAACAGCAGAACAGTGTGCAGAGACACAGAGCAGTTGGAAAGAGGTTTTTTATTCTTTTGGCTTTACTCCAAGACAGTGTCTGTAAAGATTTTGTAGCTCTCCGTGTACCAAGTCCTCCAATTTTAGGACACTACAGCAGGAAGATGACCCTAAACATGCAGACGAGGCAACCGATGATTTTTTGATGTCCAAATAGTGAAATAATCCTGACTGGTCAGGTCAGTCGTCTGAGCTCAGTCCAACTGAGCATGTGTCTGACTTCCCGGAGACCAGATTGAAGGCAAAAAGGCTGCAAAACAAGCAAGAAGTGAAGATGGATGCAGTTCAGGCCTGAGAGTTACACTAAAGCCCCTTTCCCACTGGACTACGGTAACCAGACGCCATGGTTTATCCGGGATTGTCCCAGTTTCAAGCTGGGTGTCCCGAGTCCTGGCAGATATCTGTAAAACACTAAAATGTCCTGCTTTTCACATTAATTAAATAATAATAATAATAGGGCTGTCAAAGTTAACACGATAATAACGTGTTAATGCAAATTAATTTTAACGCCACTAATTTCTTTAACACATTAATAAATAGATTTTTCCCCCATGTTTAAAGAGCCTGCATGTACGCGCTAATTTTGGTGGGAAAAGGGTGTTGTGACTGCAAGGGTTCGCATCCAAATGTTAAATATGACAGTTTATTCTGACTAGTTGAATTACTTTCTGTCCTCTAAAATTATTTTGACAAAAAACGGCGTCATTTTCCACAAAGTCCATCGGCGTAAACACCCAGATATTAAAGCGAGTCCGGATTTTAACTTAAAACTCACTGTTTCATCCAGTGAGCTGCAGGACAGAACCAGCACAACAATAAAAATGTATGAATGCCCTTTAATGCCTTCTCACTGCACTGTGTTGTTGCATTTGAAATGTAACCCACATGAGCCGTGCACTGTGCAGTAGAGTAGGCCATGTCACAAAGTTGCATCTAAACAGAGTTGGAAACGGAGCAACGTGTGAAGCAGACACAGCAATGACAGAACAAGTCGGCCTCCACCTGAGGAGAGATTCCTGTGGGTTTGTGGAGTTCAGAGATCTGCTGATGTGATGTAAAGTGACGGACTCCTCTGGTGGGTTTCGAAGAATACAGAGTGTAAGACAATACATAGAGCAACGAAGCCCAAATTCCTCAGGTGAAAGAAACCACTGTACTAAGAGCTTTGTGTGTCTAATGTGAATCACTCAATCCGGGTGGAATTCATTTTGCACAGTGCATTAATAGATTAAAAGGGCTGGCGGTGGCTGTCCTTTCACAATGTGGAGGGCCTGTTGCTGTGCGGAATAAAGGCTGATTATCCTGTCTAGTGTAGCCCATAAAATAAATCCCTTTGCTGTGGCATTTGCCAGGTGTGTGATTGCGGCCAATCCCTCTGGGTTCCTCCTGAAAGGCATGTGTTCTGCACTTTCAGAGGCTGAGGAACGGCCGCCCGGAGTTGGGTCGGTGATCCTGTGGGCAGGATAATCTGCTGTAATCCCCGGCTCTGTGATCTGAC